>CALNHX010009651.1:0-47655 GCA_940337035.1 Agriotes lineatus | reverse complement strand
TTGGATGACCTTTGGTGACCTTTGGTGACCTTTGGTGACCTTTGGTGACCTTTGGGGTGACCTTTGGTGACCTTTGGGGTGACCTTTGGGGTGACCTGTGGTGACCTTTGGGGTGACCTTTGGTGACCTTTGGTGACCTTTGGGGTGATCTTTGGTGACCTTTGGGGTGACTTTTGGTGACCTTTGTAAACTTTTGGTGACCTTTGGGGTGACCTTTGGGGTGACCTGTGGTGACCTTTGGGGTGACCTTTGGTGACCTTTGCTGACCTTTGGTGACCTTTGGTGACCTTTGGGGTGACCTTTAGTGACCTTTGGGGTGACCTTTGGTGACCTTTGGTGACCTTTGGGGTGACCTTTGGTGACCTTTGGTGACCTTTGGTGACCTTTGGTGACCTTTGGGGTGACCTTTGGTGACCTGTGGTGACCTTTGGTGACCTTTGCTGACCTTTGGTGACCTTTGGTGACCTTTGGTGACCTTTGGGTGACCTTTGGTGACCTTTGGGGTGACCTTTGGTGACCTTTGGTGACCTTTGGGGTGACCTTTGGTGACCTTTGGGGTGACCTTTGGTGACCTTTGGGGTAACCTTTGGTGACCTTTGGTGACCTTTGGTGAACTTTGGTGACCTTTGGTGACCTTTGGGGTGACCTTTGGTGACCTTTGGGATGACCTTTGGTGACCTTTGGTGACCTTTGGTGACCTTTGGTGACCTTTGGTGACCTTTGGGGTGACCTTTGGTGACCTTTGGTGACCTTTGGTGACCTTTGGGGTGACCTTTGGTGACCTTTGGGGTGACCTTTGGTGACCTTTGGGGTGACCTTTGGTGACCTTTGGTGACCTTTGGTGACCTTTGGTGACCTTTGGTGACCTTTGGTGACCTTTGGGGTGACCTTTGGTGACCTTTGGGATGACCTTTGGTGACCTTTGGTGACCTTTGGTGACCTTTGGTGACCTTTGGTGACCTTTGGTGACCTTTGGTGACCTTTGGTGACCTTTGGGGTGACCTTTGGTGACCTTTGGGGTGACCTTTGGTGACCTTTGGTGACCTTTGGGGTGACCTTTGGTGACCTTTGGGGTGACCTTTGGTGACCTTTAGGGTGACCTTTGGTGACCTTTGGTGACCATTGGTGACCTTTGGTGACCTTTGGGATGACCTTTGGTGACCTTTGGGGTGACCTTTGGTGACCTTTGGGGTGACCTTTGGTGACCTTTAGGGTGACCTTTGGTGACCTTTGGTGACCATTGGTGACCTTTGGTGACCTTTGGTGACCTTTGGGGTGACCTTTGGTGACCTTTGGGATGACCTTTGGTGACCTTTGGTGACCTTTGGTGACCATTGGTGACCTTTGGGGTGACCTTTGGTGACCTTTGGGGTGACCTTTGGTGACCTTTGGTGACCTTTGGTGACCTTTGGTGACCTTTGGGGTGACCTTTAGTGACCTTTGGGGTGACCTTTGGTGACCTTTGGTGACCTTTGGGGTGACCTTTGGTGACCTTTGGTGACCTTTGGTGACCTTTGGTGACCTTTGGTGACCTTTGGGGTGACCTTTGGTGACCTGTGGTGACCTTTGGTGACCTTTGCTGACCTTTGGTGACCTTTGGTGACCTTTGGTGACCTTTGGGGTGACCTTTGGTGACCTTTGGGGTGACCTTTGGTGACCTTTGGTGACCTTTGGGGTGACCTTTGGTGACCTTTGGGGTGACCTTTGGTGACCTTTGGGGTGACCTTTGGTGACCTTTGGTGACCTTTGGTGACCTTTGGTGACCTTTGGTGACCTTTGGGGTGACCTTTGGTGACCTTTGGTGACCTTTGGTGACCTTTGGGGTGACCTTTGGTGACCTTTGGGGTGACCTTTGGTGACCTTTGGGGTGACCTTTGGTGACCTTTGGTGACCTTTGGTGACCTTTGGTGACCTTTGGTGACCTTTGGGGTGACCTTTGGTGACCTTTGGGATGACCTTTGGTGACCTTTGGTGACCTTTGGTGACCTTTGGTGACCTTTGGGGTGACCTTTGGTGACCTTTGGTGACCTTTGGGGTGACCTTTGGTGACCTTTGGGGTGACCTTTGGTGACCTTTGGGGTGACCTTTGGTGACCTTTGGTGACCTTTGGTGACCTTTGGTGACCTTTGGTGACCTTTGGGGTGACCTTTGGTAACCTTTGGGATGACCTTTGGTGACCTTTGGTGACCTTTGGTGACCTTTGGTGACCTTTGGTGACCTTTGGGGTGACCTTTGGTGACCTTTGGGGTGACCTTTGGTGACCTTTGGTGACCTTTGGGGTGACCTTTGGTGATCTTTGGGGTGACCTTTGGGGTGACCTTTGGTGACCTTTGGTGACCTTTGGTGACTTTTGGTGACCTTTGGGGTGACCTTTGGTGACCTTTGGGATGACCTTTGGTGACCTTTGGTGACCTTTGGTGACCTTTGGTGGCCTTTGGTGACCTTTGGGGTGACCTTTGGTGACCTTTGGTGACCTTTGGTGACCTTTGGGGTGACCTTTGGTGACCTTTGGGGTGACCTTTGGTGACCTTTGGGGTGACCTTTGGTGACCTTTGGTGACCTTTGGTGACCTTTGGTGACCTTTGGGGTGACCTTTGGTGACTTTTGGGATGACCTTTGGTGACCTTTGGTGACCTTTGGTGACCTTTGGTGACCTTTGGTGACCTTTGGGTGACCTTTGGTGACCTTTGGGGTGACCTTTGGTGACCTTTGGGGACCTTTGGGGTGACCTTTGGTGACCTTTGGTGACCATTGGTGACCTTTGGGGTGACCTTTGGTGACCTTTGGGGTGACCTTTGGTGACCTTTGGTGACCTTTGGTGACCTTTGGTGACCTTTGGGGTGACCTTTAGTGACCTTTGGGGTGACCTTTGGTGACCTTTGGTGACCTTTGGGGTGACCTTTGGTGACCTTTGGTGACCTTTTATGACCTTTGGTGACCTTTGGTGACCTTTGGGGTGACCTTTGGTGACCTGTGGTGACCTTTGGTGACCTTTGCTGACCTTTGGTGACCTTTGGTGACCTTTGGTGACCTTTGGGGTGACCTTTGGTGACCTTTGGGGTGACCTTTGGTGACCTTTGGTGACCTTTGGGGTGACCGTTGGTGACCTTTGGGGTGACCTTTGGTGACCTTTGGGGTGACCTTTGGTGACCTTTGGTGACCTTTGGTGACCTTTGGTGACCTTTGGTGACCTTTGGGGTGACCTTTGGTGACCTTTGGAATGATCTTTGGTGACCTTTGGTGACCTTTGGTGACCTTTGGTGACCTTTGGTGACCTTTGGGGTGACCTTTGGTGACCTTTGGTGACATTTGGTGACCTTTGGGGTGACCTTTGGTGACCTTTGGGGTGACCTTTGGTGACCTTTGGTGACCTTTGGTGACCTTTGGGGTGACCTTTGGTGACCTTTGGTGACCTTTGGTGACCTTTGGTGACCTTTGGGGTGACCTTTGGTGACCTTTGGTGACCTTTGGTGACCTCTGGTGACCTTTGGTGACCTTTGGGGTGACCTTTGGTGACCTTTGGGGTGACCTTTGGTGACCTTTGGTGACCTTTGGTGACCTTTGGTGACCTTTGGTGACCTTTGGGGTGACCTTTGGTGACCTTTGGTGACCTTTGGTGACCTCTGGTGACCTTTGGTGACCTTTGGGGTGACCTTTGGTGACCTTTGGGGTGACCTTTGGTGACCTTTGGGGTGACCTTTGGTGACCTTTGGTGACCTTTGGTGACCTTTGGTGACCTTTGGTGACCTTTGGGGTGACCTTTAGTGACCTTTGGGGTGACCTTTGGTGACCTTTGGGGTGACCTTTGGTGACCTTTGGTGACCTTTGGTGACCTCTGGTGACCTTTGGTGACCTTTGGGGTGACCTTTGGTGACCTTTGGGGTGACCTTTGGTAACCTTTGGGGTGACCTTTGGTGACCTTTGGTGACCTTTGGTGACCTTTGGTGACCTTTGGTGACCTTTGGGGTGACCTTTGGTGACCTTTGGGGTGACCTTTGGTGACCTTTGGTGACCTTTAGGGTGACCTTTGGTGACCTTTGGTGACCTTTGGTGACCTTTGGTGACCTTTGGGGTGACCTTTGGTGACCTTTGGTGACCTTTGGTGACCTCTGGTGACCTTTGGTGACCTTTGGGGTGACCTTTGGTGACCTTTGGGGTGACCTTTGGTGACCTTTGGGGTGACCTTTGGTGACCTTTGGTGACCTTTGGTGACCTTTGGTGACGTTTGGGGTGACCTTTGGTGACCTTTGGGGTGACCTTTGGTGACCATTGGTGACCTTTGGGGTGATCTTTGGTGACCTTTGGGGTGACTTTTGGTGACCTTTGGTAACTTTTGGTGACCTTTGGGGTGACCTTTGGGGTGACCTGTGGTGACCTTTGGGGTGACCTTTGGTGACCTTCGGTGACCTTTGGTGACCTTTGGTGACCTTTGGTGACCTTTGGGGTGACCTTTGGTGACCTTTGGGGTGACCTTTGGTGACCTTTGGTGACCTTTGGGGTGACCTATAGTGACCTTTGGGGTGACCTTTGGTGACCTTTGGTGACCTTTGGTGACCTTTGGGGTGACCTTTGGTGACCTTTGGGGTGACCTTTGGTGACCTTTGGTGACCTTTGGTGACCTTTGGGGTGACCTTTGGTGACCTTTGGGGTGACCTTTGGTGACCTTTGGTGACCTTTGGTGACCTTTGGTGACCTTTGGGGTGACCTTTAGTGACCTTTGGGGTGACCTTTGGTGACCTTTGGTGACCTTTGGGGTGACCTTTGGTGACCTTTGGTGACCTTTGGTGACCTTTGGTGACCTTTGGGGTGACCTTTGGTGACCTGTGGTGACCTTTGGTGACCTTTGCTGACCTTTGGTGACCTTTGGTGACCTTTGGTGACCTTTGGGGTGATTTTTGGTGACCTTTGGGGTGACCTTTGGTAACCTTTGGTGACCTTTGGGGTGACCTTTGGTGACCTTTGGGGTGACCTTTGGTGACCTTTGGGGTGACCTTTGGTGACCTTTGGTGACCTTTGGTGACCTTTGGTGACCTTTGGTGACCTTTGGGGTGACCTTTGGTGACCTTTGGGATGACCTTTGGTGTCCTTTGGTGACCTTTGGTGACCTTTGGTGACCTTTGGTGACCTTTGGGGTGACCTTTGGTGACCTTTGGTGACCTTTGGTGACCTTTGGGGTGACCTTTGGTGACCTTTGGGGTGACCTTTGGTGACCTTTGGGGTGACCTTTGGTGACCTTTGGTGACCTTTGGTGACCTTTGGTGACCTTTGGTGACCTTTGGTGACCTTTGGTGACCTTTGGGGTGACCTTTGGTGACCTTTGGGATGACCTTTGGTGACCTTTGGTGACCTTTGGTGACCTTTGGTGACCTTTGGTGACCTTTGGTGACCTTTGGTGACCTTTGGTGACCTTTGGGGTGACCTTTGGGGTGACCTTCGGTGACCTTTGGTGACCTTTGGGGTGACCTTTGGTGACCTTTGGGGTGACCTTTGGTGACCTTTGGGGTGACATTTGGTGACCTTTGGTGACCTTTGGTGACCTTTGGGGTGACCTTTGGTGACCTTTGGGGTGACCTTTGGTGACCTTTGGGGTGACCTTTGGTGACCCTTGGTGACCTTTGGTGACCTTTGGTGACCTTTGGTGACCTTTGGGGTGACCTTTGGTGACCTTTGGGATGACCTTTGGTGACCTTTGGTGACCTTTGGTGACCTTTGGTGACCTTTGGGGTGACCTTTGGTGACCTTTGGGGTGACCTTTGGTGACCTTTGGTGACCTTTGGGGTGACCTTTGGTGACCTTTGGGGTGACATTTGGTGACCTTTGGGGTGACCTTTGGTGACCTTTGGTGACCTTTGGTGACCTTTGGTGACCTTTGGTGACCTTTGGGGTGACCTTTGGTGACCTTTGGGATGACCTTTGGTGACCTTTGGTGACCTTTGGTGACCTTTGGAGACCTTTGGTGACCTTTGGGGTGACCTTTGGTGACCTTTGGTGACCTTTGGTGACCTTTGGGGTGACCTTTGGTGACCTTTGGTGACCTTTGGTGACCTTTGGGGTGACCTTAGGTGACTTTTGGGGTGACCTTTGGTGACCTTTGGGGTGATCTTTGGTGACCTTTGGGGTGACTTTTGGTGACCTTTGGTAACTTTTGGTGACCTTTGGGGGACCTTTGGGGTGACCTGTGGTGACCTTTGGGGTGACCTTTGGTGACTTTTGGTGACGTTTGGGGTGACCTTTGGTGACCTTTGGGGTGACCTTTGGAGACCTTTGGTGACCTTTGGGGTGATCTTTGGTGACCTTTGGGGTGACTTTTGGTGACCTTTGGTAACTTTTGGTGACCTTTGGGGTGACCTTTGGGGTGACCTGTGGTGACCTTTGGTGACCTTTGGGGTGACCTTTGGTGACCTTTGGGGTGACCTTTGGTGACCTTTGGTGACCTTTGGGGTGACCTTTAGTGACCTTTGGGGTGACCTTTGGTGACCTTTGGTGACCTTTGGTGACCTTTGGGGTTACCTTTGGTGACCTTTGGGGTGACCTTTGGTGACCTTTGGTGACCATTGGTGACCTTTGGGGTGACCTTTGGTGACCTTTGGGGTGACCTTTGGTGACCTTTGGTGACCTTTGGTGACCTTTGGTGACCTTTGGGGTGACCTTTAGTGACCTTTGGGGTGACCTTTGGTGACCTTTGGTGACCTTTGGGGTGACCTTTGGTGACCTTTGGTGACCTTTGGTGACCTTTGGTGACCTTTGGGGTGACCTTTGGTGACCTGTGGTGACCTTTGGTGACCTTTGCTGACCTTTGGTGACCTTTGGTGACCTTTGGTGACCTTTGGGGTGACCTTTGGTGACCTTTGGGGTGACCTTTGGTGACCTTTGGTGACCTTTGGAGTTACCTTTGGTGACCTTTGGGGTGACCTTTGGTGACCTTTGGGGTGACCTTTGGTGACCTTTGGTGACCTTTGGTGACCTTTGGTGACCTTTGGTGACCTTTGGGGTGACCTTTGGTGACCTTTGGGATGACCTTTGGTGACCTTTGGTGACCTTTGGTGACCTTTGGTGACCTTTGGTGACCTTTGGGGTGACCTTTGGTGACCTTTGGTGACCTTTGGTGACCTTTGGGGTGACCTTTGGTGACCTTTGGGGTGACCTTTGGTGACCTTTGGTGACCTTTGGTGACCTTTGGTGACCTTTGGTGACCTTTGGGGTGACCTTTGGTGACCTTTGGTGACCTTTGGTGACCTTTGGGGTGACCTTTGGTGACCTTTGGGGTGACCTTTGGTGACCTTTGGGGTGACCTTTGGTGACCTTTGGTGACCTTTGGTGACCTTTGGTGACCTTTGGTGACCTTTGGGGTGACCCTTGGTGACCTTTGGGATGACCTTTGGTGACCTTTGGTGACCTTTGGTGACCTTTGGTGACCTTTGGTGACCTTTGGGGTGACCTTTGGTGACCTTTGGGGTGACCTTTGGTGACCTTTGGGGTGACCTTTGGTGACCTTTGGTGACCTTTGGGGTGACCTTTGGTGACCTTTGGGGTGACCTTTGGTGACCTTTGGGGTGACCTTTGGTGACCTTTGGTGACCTTTGGTGACCTTTGGTGACCTTTGGTGACCTTTGGGGTGACCTTTGGTGACCTTTGGGATGACCTTTGGTGACCTTTGGTGACCTTTGGTGACCTTTGGTGACCTTTGGTGACCTTTGGGGTGACCTTTGGTGACCTTTGGTGAGCTTTGGTGACCTTTGGGGTGACCTTTGGTGACCTTTGGTGACCTTTGGTGACCTTTGGGGTGACCTTTGGTGACATTTGGGGTGACCTTTGGTGACCTTTGGGGTGATCTTTGGTGACCTTTGGGGTGACTTTTGGTGACCTTTGGTAACTTTTGGTGACCTTTGGGGTGACCTTTGGGGTGACCTGTGGTGACCTTTGGGGTGACCTTTGGGGTGACCTTTGGTGACCTTTGGTGACGTTTGGGGTGACCTTTGGTGACCTTTGGGGTGACCTTTGGTGACCTTTGGTGACCTTTGGGGTGATCTTTGGTGACCTTTGGGGTGACTTTTGGTGACCTTTGTAAACTTTTGGTGACCTTTGGGGTGACCTTTGGGGTGACCTGTGGTGACCTTTGGGGTGACCTTTGGTGACCTTTGGTGACCTTTGGTGACCTTTGGTGACCTTTGGGGTGACCTTTAGTGACCTTTGGGGTGACCTTTGGTGACCTTTGGTGACCTTTGGGGTGACCTCTGGTGACCTTTGGTGACCTTTGGTGACCTTTGGTGACCTTTGGGGTGACCTTTGGTGACCTGTGGTGACCTTTGGTGACCTTTGCTGACCTTTGGTGACCTTTGGTGACCTTTGGTGACCTTTGGGGTGACCTTTGGTGACCTTTGGGGTGACCTTTGGTGACCTTTGGTGACCTTTGGGGTGACCTTTGGTGACCTTTGGGGTGACCTTTGGTGACCTTTGGGGTAACCTTTGGTGACCTTTGGTGACCTTTGGTGACCTTTGGTGACCTTTGGTGACCTTTGGGGTTACCTTTGGTGACCTTTGGGATGACCTTTGATGACCTTTGGTGACCTTTGGTGACCTTTGGTGACCTTTGGGGTGACCTTTGGTGACCTTTGGGGTGACCTTTGGTGACCTTTGAGGTGACCTTTGGTGACCTTTGGTGACGTTTGGTGACCTTTGGTGACGTTTGGTGACCTTTGGTGACCTTTGGTGACCTTTGGTGACCTTTGGGGTGACCTTTGGTGACCTTTGGGATGACCTTTGGTGACCTTTGGTGACCTTTGGTGACCTTTGGTGACCTTTGGTGACCTTTGGGGTGACCTTTGGTGACCTTTGGGGTGACCTTTGGTGACCTTTGGTGACCTTTGGGGTGACCTTTGGTGACCTTTGGGGTGACCTTTGGTGACCTTTGGGGTGACCTTTGGTGACCTTTGGTGACCATTGGTGACCTTTGGTGACCTTTGGTGACCTTTGGGGTGACCTTTGGTGACCTTTGGGATGACCTTTGGTGACCTTTGGGGTGACCTTTGGTGACCTTTGGTGACCTTTGGTGACCTTTGGTGACCTTTGGTGACCTTTGGGGTGACCTTTGGTGACCTTTGGGGTGACCTTTGGTGACCTTTGGTGACCTTTGGTGACCTTTGGTGACCTTTGGGGTGACCTTTAGTGACCTTTGGGGTGACCTTTGGTGACCTTTGGTGACCTTTGGGGTGACCTTTGGTGACCTTTGGTGACCTTTGGTGACCTTTGGGGACCTTTGGGGTGACCTTTGGTGACCTGTGGTGACCTTTGGTGACCTTTGGTGACCTTTGGTGACCTTTGGGGTGACCTTTGGTGACCTTTGGGGTGACCTTTGGTGACCTTTGGTGACCTTTGGGGTGACCTTTGGTGACCTTTGGGGTGACCTTTGGTGACCTTTGGGGTGACCTTTGGTGACCTTTGGTGACCTTTGGTGACCTTTGGTGACCTTTGGTGACCTTTGGGGTGACCTTTGGTGACCTTTGGGATGACCTTTGGTGACCTTTGGTGACCTTTGGTGACCTTTGGTGACCTTTGGTGACCTTTGGGGTGACCTTTGGTGACCTTTGGTGACCTTTGGTGACCTTTGGGGTGACCTTTGGTGACCTTTGGGGTGACCTTTGGTGACCTTTGGGGTGACATTTGGTGACCTTTGGTGACCTTTGGTGACCTTTGGTGACCTTTGGTGACCTTTGGGGTGACCTTTGGTGACCTTTGGGATGACCTTTGGTGACCTTTGGTGACCTTTGGTGACCTTTGGTAACCTTTGGGGTGTCCTTTGGTGACCTTTGGTGACCTTTGGGGTGACCTTTGGTGACCTTTGGGGTGACCTTTGGTGACCTTTGGGGTGACCTTTGGTGACCTTTGGTGACCTTTGGTGACCTTTGGTGACCTTTGGTGACCTTTGGTGACCTTTGGTGACCTTTGGGGTGACCTTTGGTAACTTTTGGGATGACCTTTGGTGACCTTTGGTGACCTTTGGTGACCTTTGGTGACCTTTGGTGACCTTTGGGGTGACCTTTGGTGACCTTTGGGGTGACCTTTGGTGACCTTTGGTGACCTTTGGGGTGACCTTTGGTGACCTTTGGGGTGACCTTTGGGGTGACCTTTGGTGACCTTTGGTGACCTTTGGTGACCTTTGGTGACCTTTGGTGACCTTTGGGGTGACCTTTGGTGACCTTTGGGATGACCTTTGGTGACCTTTGGTGACCTTTGGTGACCTTTGGTGACCTTTGGTGACCTTTGGGGTGACCTTTGGTGACCTTTGGTGACCTTTGGTGACCTTTGGGGTGACCTTTGGTGACCTTTGGGGTGACCTTTGGTGACCTTTGGGGTGACCTTTGGTGACCTTTGGGGTGACCTTTGGTGACCTTTGGTGACCTTTGGTGACCTTTGGTGACCTTTGGGGTGACCTTTGGTGACCTTTGGGATGACCTTTGGTGACCTTTGGTGACCTTTGGTGACCTTTGGTGACCTTTGGTGACCTTTGGGGTGACCTTTGGTGACCTTTGGGGTGACCTTTGGTGACCTTTGGGGACCTTTGGGGTGACCTTTGGTGACCTTTGGTGACCATTGGTGACCTTTGGGGTGACCTTTGGTGACCTTTGGGGTGACCTTTGGTGACCTTTGGTGACCTTTGGTGACCTTTGGTGACCTTTGGGGTGACCTTTAGTGACCTTTGGGGTGACCTTTGGTGACCTTTGGTGACCTTTGGGGTGACCTTTGGTGACCTTTGGTGACCTTTGGTGACCTTTGGTGACCTTTGGGGTGACCTTTGGTGACCTGTGGTGACCTTTGGCGACCTTTGCTGACCTTTGGTGACCTTTGGTGACCTTTGGTGACCTTTGGGGTGACCTTTGGTGACCTTTGGGGTAACCTTTGGTGACCTTTGGTGACCTTTGGGGTGACCTTTGGTGACCTTTGGGGTGACCTTTGGTGACCTTTGGGGTGACCTTTGGTGACCTTTGGGGTGACCTTTGGTGACCTTTGGTGACCTTTGGTGACCTTTGGTGACCTTTGGTGACCTTTGGGGTGACCTTTGGTGACCTTTGGGATGACCTTTGGTGACCTTTGGTGACCTTTGGTGACCTTTGGTGACCTTTGGTGACCTTTGGGGTGACCTTTGGTGACCTTTGGTGACCTTTGGTGACCTTTGGGGTGACCTTTGGTGACCTTTGGGGTGACCTTTGGTGACCTTTGGGGTGACCTTTGGTGACCTTTGGTGACCTTTGGTGACCTTTGGTGACCTTTGGGGTGCCCTTTGGTGACCTTTGGGATGACCTTTGGTGACCTTTGGTGACCTTTGGTGACCTTTGGTGACCTTTGGTGACCTTTGGTGACCTTTGGGGTGACCTTTGGTGACCTTTGGGGTGACCTTTGGTGACCTTTGGTGACCTTTGGGGTGACCTTTGGTGACCTTTGGGGTGACTTTTGGTGACCTTTGGGGTGACCTTTGGTGACCTTTGGTGACCTTTGGTGACCTTTGGTGACCTTTGGTGACCTTTGGGGTGACCTTTGGTGACCTTTGGGATGACCTTTGGTGACCTTTGGTGACCTTTGGTGACCTTTGGTGACCTTTGGTGACCTTTGGGGTGACCTTTGGTGACCTTTGGTGACCTTTGGTGACCTTTGGGGTGACCTTTGGTGACCTTTGGTGACCTTTGGTGACCTTTGGGGTGACCTTTGGTGACCTTTGGTGACCTTTGGTGACCTTTGGTGACCTTTGGGGTGACCTTTGCTGTCCTTTGGTAACCTTTGGTGACCTTTGGGGTGACCTTTGGTGACCTTTGGGGTGACCTTTGGTGACGTTTGGTGACCTTCGGTGACCTTTGGTGACCTTTGGTGACCTTTGGTGACCTTTGGGGTGACCTTTGGTGACCTTTGGGGTGACCTTTGGTGACCTTTGGTGACCTTTGGGGTGACCTTTAGTGACCTTTGGGGTGACCTTTGGTGACCTTTGGTGACCTTTGGTGACCTTTGGGGTGACCTTTGGTGACCTTTGGGGTGACCTTTGGTGACCTTTGGTGACCATTGGTGACCTTTGGGGTGACCTTTGGTGACCTTTGGGGTGACCTTTGGTGACCTTTGGTGACCTTTGGTGACCTTTGGGGTGACCTTTAGTGACCTTTGGGGTGACCTTTGGTGACCTTTGGTGACCTTTGGGGTGACCTTTGGTGACCTTTGGTGACCTTTGGTGACCTTTGGTGACCTTTGGGGTGACCTTTGGTGACCTGTGGTGACCTTTGGTGACCTTTGCTGACCTTTGGTGACCTTTGGTGACCTTTGGTGACCTTTGGGGTGACCTTTGGTGACCTTTGGGGTGACCTTTGGTGACCTTTGGTGACCTTTGGGGTGACCTTTGGTGACCTTTGGGGTGACCTTTACTGACCTTTGGGGTGACTTTTGGTGACCTTTGGTGACCTTTGGTGACCTTTGGTGACCTTTGGTGACCTTTGGGGTGACCTTTGGTGACCTTTGGGATGACCTTTGGTGACCTTTGGTGACCTTTGGTGACCTTTGGTGACCTTTGGTGACCTTTGGGGTGACCTTTGGTGACCTTTGGTGACCTTTGGTGACCTTTGGGGTGACCTTTGGGGTGACCTTTGGTGACCTTTGGGGTGACCTTTGGTGACCTTTGGTGACCTTTGGTGACCTTTGGTGACCTTTGGTGACCTTTGGGGTGACCTTTGATGACCTTTGGGATGACCTTTGGTGACCTTTGGTGACCTTTGGTGACCTTTGGTGACCTTTGGTGACCTTTGGGGTGACCTTTGGTGACCTTTGGGGTGACCTTTGGTGACCTTTGGTGACCTTTGGGGTGACCTTTGGTGACCTTTGGGGTGACCTTTGGTGACCTTTGGGGTGACCTTTGGTGACCTTTGGGGTGACCTTTGGTGACCTTTGGTGACCATTGGTGACCTTTGGGGTGACCTTTGGTGACCTTTGGGGTGACCTTTGGTGACCTTTGGTGACCTTTGGTGACCTTTGGGGTGACCTTTAGTGACCTTTGGGGTGACCTTTGGTGACCTTTGGTGACCTTTGGGGTGACCTTTGGTGACCTTTGGTGACCTTTGGTGACCTTTGGTGACCTTTGGGGTGACCTTTGGTGACCTGTGGTGACCTTTGGTGACCTTTGCTGACCTTTGGTGACCTTTGGTGACCTTTGGGGTGACCTTTGGTGACCTTTGGGGTGACCTTTGGTGACCTTTGGGGTGACCTTTGGTGACCTTTGGTGACCTTTGGGGTGACCTTTGGTGACCTTTGGGGTGACCTTTGGTGACCTTTGGGGTGACCTTTGGTGACCTTTGGTGACCTTTGGTGACCTTTGGTGACCTTTGGGGTGACCTTTGGTGACCTTTGGGGTGACCTTTGGTGACCTTTGGTGACCTTTGGGGTGACCTTTGGTGACCTTTGGGGTGACCTTTGGTGACCTTTGGGGTGACATTTGGTGACCTTTGGTGACCTTTGGTGACCTTTGGGGTGACCTTTGGTGACCTTTGGGGTGACCTTTGGTGACCTTTGGGGTGACCTTTGGTGACCTTTGGTGACCTTTGGTGACCTTTGGTGACCTTTGGGGTGACCTTTGGTGACCTTTGGGATGACCTTTGGTGACCTTTGGTGACCTTTGGTGACCTTTGGTGACCTTTGGTGACCTTTGGGGTGACCTTTGGTGACCTTTGGGGTGACCTTTGGTGACCTTTGGTGACCTTTGGGGTGACCTTTGGTGACCTTTGGGGTGACCTTTGGGGTGACCTTTGGTGACCTTTGGTGACCTTTGGTGACCTTTGGTGACCTTTGGTGACCTTTGGGGTGACCTTTGGTGACCTTTGGGATGACCTTTGGTGACCTTTGGTGACCTTTGGTGACCTTTGGAGACCTTTGGTGACCTTTGGGGTGACCTTTGGTGACCTTTGGTGACCTTTGGTGACCTTTGGGGTGACCTTTGGTGACCTTTGGTGACCTTTGGTGACCTTTGGGGTGACCTTTGGTGACTTTTGGGGTGACCTTTGGTGACCTTTGGGGTGATCTTTGGTGACCTTTGGGGTGACTTTTGGTGACCTTTGGTAACTTTTGGTGACCTTTGGGGGACCTTTGGGGTGACCTGTGGTGACCTTTGGGGTGACCTTTGGTGACTTTTGGTGACGTTTGGGGTGACCTTTGGTGACCTTTGGGGTGACCTTTGGTGACCTTTGGTGACCTTTGGGGTGATCTTTGGTGACCTTTGGGGTGACTTTTGGTGACCTTTGGTAACTTTTGGTGACCTTTGGGGTGACCTTTGGGGTGACCTGTGGTGACCTTTGGGGTGACCTTTGGTTACCTTCGGTGACCTTTGGTGACCTTTGGTGACCTTTGGTGACCTTTGGGGTGACCTTTGGTGACCTTTGGGGTGACCTTTGGTGACCTTTGGTGACCTTTGGGGTGACCTTTAGTGACCTTTGGGGTGACCTTTGGTGACCTTTGGGGTGACCTTTGGTGACCTTTGGTGACCATTGGTGACCTTTGGGGTGACCTTTGGTGACCTTTGGGGTGACCTTTGGTGACCTTTGGTGACCTTTGGTGACCTTTGGTGACCTTTGGGGTGACCTTTAGTGACCTTTGGGGTGACCTTTGGTGACCTTTGGTGACCTTTGGGGTGACCTTTGGTGACCTTTGGTGACCTTTGGGGTGACCTTTGGTGACCTGTGGTGACCTTTGGTGACCTTTGCTGACCTTTGGTGACCTTTGGTGACCTTTGGTGACCTTTGGGGTGACCTTTGGTGACCTTTGGGGTGACCTTTGGTGACCTTTGGTGACCTTTGGGGTGCCCTTTGGTGACCTTTGGGGTGACCTTTGGTGACCTTTGGGGTGACCTTTGGTGACCTTTGGTGACCTTTGGTGACCTTTGGTGACCTTTGGTGACCTTTGGGGTGACCTTTGGTGACCTTTGGGATGACCTTTGGTGACCTTTGGTGACCTTTGGTGACCTTTGGTGACCTTTGGTGACCTTTGGGGTGACCTTTGGTGACCTTTGGTGACCTTTGGTGACCTTTGGGGTGACCTTTGGTGACCTTTGGGGTGACCTTTGGTGACCTTTGGTGACCTTTGGTGACCTTTGGTGACCTTTGGTGACCTTTGGGGTGACCTTTGGTGACCTTTGGTGACCTTTGGTGACCTTTGGGGTGACCTTTGGTGACCTTTGGGGTGACCTTTGGTGACCTTTGGTGACCTTTGGTGACCTTTGGTGACCTTTGGTGACCTTTGGGGTGACCTTTGGTGACCTTTGGGATGACCTTTGGTGACCTTTGGTGACCTTTGGTGACCTTTGGTGACCTTTGGTGACCTTTGGGGTGACCTTTGGAGACCTTTGGGGTGACCTTTGGTGACCTTTGGTGACCTTTGGGGAGACCTTTGGTGACCTTTGGGGTGACCTTTGGTGACCTTTGGGGTGACCTTTGGTGACCTTTGGTGACCTTTGGTGACCTTTGGTGACCTTTGGGGTGACCTTTGGTGACCTTTGGGATGACCTTTGGTGACCTTTGGTGACCTTTGGTGACCTTTGGTGACCTTTGGTGACCTTTGGGGTGACCTTTGGTGACCTTTGGTGACCTTTGGTGACCTTTGGGGTGACCTTTGGTGACCTTTGGTGACCTTTGGTGACCTTTGGGGTGACCTTTGGTGACATTTGGGGTGACCTTTGGTGACCTTTGGGGTGATCTTTGGTGACCTTTGGGGTGACTTTTGGTGACCTTTGGTAACTTTTGGTGACCTTTGGGGTGACCTTTGGGGTGACCTGTGGTGACCTTTGGGGTGACCTTTGGTGACCTTTGGTGACGTTTGGGGTGACCTTTGGTGACCTTTGGGGTGACCTTTGGTGACCTTTGGTGACCTTTGGGGTGATCTTTGGTGACCTTTGGGGTGACTTTTGGTGACCTTTGTAAACTTTTGGTGACCTTTGGGGTGACCTTTGGGGTGACCTGTGGTGACCTTTGGGGTGACCTTTGGTGACCTTTGGTGACCTTTGGTGACCTTTGGTGACCTTTGGGGTGACCTTTAGTGACCTTTGGGGTGACCTTTGGTGACCTTTGGTGACCTTTGGGGTGACCTTTGGTGACCTTTGGTGACCTTTGGTGACCTTTGGTGACCTTTGGGGTGACCTTTGGTGACCTGTGGTGACCTTTGGTGACCTTTGCTGACCTTTGGTGACCTTTGGTGACCTTTGGTGACCTTAGGGGTGACCTTTGGTGACCTTTGGGGTGACCTTTGGTGACCTTTGGTGACCTTTGGGGTGACCTTTGGTGACCTTTGGGGTGACCTTTGGTGACCTTTGGGGTAACCTTTGGTGACCTTTAGTGACCTTTGGTGACCTTTGGTGACCTTTGGTGACCTTTGGGGTGACCTTTGGGATGACCTTTGGTGACCTTTGGTGACCTTTGGTGACTTTTGGTGACCTTTGGTGACCTTTGGGGTGACCTTTGGTGACCTTTGGTGACCTTTGGTGACCTTTGGGGTGACCTTTGGTGACCTTTGGGGTGACCTTTGGTGACCTTTGGGGTGACCTTTGGTGACCTTTGGTGACCTTTGGTGACCTTTGGTGACCTTTGGTGACCTTTGGTGACCTTTGGGGTGACCTTTGGTGACCTTTGGGATGACCTTTGGTGACCTTTGGTGACCTTTGGTGACCTTTGGTGACCTTTGGTGACCTTTGGGGTGACCTTTGGTGACCTTTGGGGTGACCTTTGGTGACCTTTGGTGACCTTTGGGGTGACCTTTGGTGACCTTTGGGGTGACCTTTGGTGACCTTTGGTGACCTTTGGTGACCTTTGGTGACCTTTGGGGTGACCTTTAGTGACCTTTGGGGTGACCTTTGGTGACCTTTGGTGACCTTTGGGGTGACCTTTGGTGACCTTTGGTGACCTTTGGTGACCTTTGGTGACCTTTGGGGTGACCTTTGGTGACCTGTGGTGACCTTTGGTGACCTTTGCTGACCTTTGGTGACCTTTGGTGACCTTTGGTGACCTTTGGGGTGACCTTTGGTGACCTTTGGGGTGACCTTTGGTGACCTTTGGTGACCTTTGGGGTGACCTTTGGTGACCTTTGGGGTGACCTTTGGTGACCTTTGGGGTAACCTTTGGTGACCTTTGGTGACCTTTGGTGACCTTTGGTGACCTTTGGTGACCTTTGGGGTGACCTTTGGTGACCTTTGGGATGACCTTTGGTGACCTTTGGTGACCTTTGGTGACCTTTGGTGACCTTTGGTGACCTTTGGGGTGACCTTTGGTGACCTTTGGTGACCTTTGGTGACCTTTGGGGTGACCTTTGGTGACCTTTGGGGTGACCTTTGGTGACCTTTGGGGTGACCTTTGGTGACCTTTGGTGACCTTTGGTGACCTTTGGTGACCTTTGGTGACCTTTGGGGTGACCTTTGGTGACCTTTGGGATGACCTTTGGTGACCTTTGGTGACCTTTGGTGACCTTTGGTGACCTTTGGTGACCTTTGGGGTGACCTTTGGTGACCTTTGGGGTGACCTTTGGTGACCTTTGGTGACCTTTGGGGTGACCTTTGGTGACCTTTGGGGTGACCTTTGGGGTGACCTTTGGTGACCTTTGGTGACCATTGGTGACCTTTGGTGACCTTTGGTGACCTTTGGGTGACCTTTGGTGACCTTTGGGATGACCTTTGGTGACCTTTGGGGTGACCTTTGGTGACCTTTGGTGACCTTTGGTGACCTTTGGTGACCATTGGTGACCTTTGGGGTGACCTTTGGTGACCTTTGGGGTGACCTTTGGTGACCTTTGGTGATCTTTGGTGACCTTTGGTGACCTTTGGGGTGACCTTTAGTGACCTTTGGGGTGACCTTTGGTGACCTTTGGTGACCTTTGGGGTGACCTTTGGTGACCTTTGGTGATCTTTGGTGACCTTTGGTGACCTTTGGGGTGACCTTTGGTGACCTGTGGTGACCTTTGGTGACCTTTGGTGACCTTTGGTGACCTTTGGGGTGACCTTTGGTGACCTTTGGGGTGACCTTTGGTGACCTTTGGGGTGACCTTTGGTGACCTTTGGGGTGACCTTTGGTGACCTTTGGTGACCTTTGGTGACCTTTGGTGACCTTTGGTGACCTTTGGGGTGACCTTTGGTGACCTTTGGGATGACCTTTGGTGACCTTTGGTGACCTTTGGTGACCTTTGGTGACCTTTGGTGACCTTTGGGGTGACCTTTGGTGACCTTTGGTGACCTTTGGTGACCTTTGGGGTGACCTTTGGTGACCTTTGGGGTGAACTTTGGTGACCTTTGGGGTGACCTTTGGTGACCTTTGGTGACCTTTGGTGACCTTTGGTGACCTTTGGTGACCTTTGGGGTGACCTTTGGTGACCTTTGGGATGACCTTTGGTGACCTTTGGTGACCTTTGGTGACCTTTGGTGACCTTTGGGGTGACCTTTGGTGACCTTTGGTGACCTTTGGGGTGACCTTTGGTGACCTTTGGGGTGACCTTTGGTGACCTTTGGGGTGACCTTTGGTGACCTTTGGTGACCTTTGGTGACCTTTGGTGACCTTTGGTGACCTTTGGGGTGACCTTTGGTAACCTTTGGGATGACCTTTGGTGACCTTTGGTGACCTTTGGTGACCTTTGGTGACCTTTGGTGACCTTTGGGGTGACCTTTGGTGACCTTTGGGGTGACCTTTGGTGACCTTTGGTGACCTTTGGGGTGACCTTTGGTGACCTTTGGGGTGACCTTTGGGGTGACCTTTGGTGACCTTTGGTGACCTTTGGTGACCTTTGGTGACCTTTGGTGACCTTTGGGGTGACCTTTGGTGACCTTTGGGATGACCTTTGGTGACCTTTGGTGACCTTTGGTGACCTTTGGTGACCTTTGGTGACCTTTGGGGTGACCTTTGGTGACCTTTGGTGACCTTTGGTGACCTTTGGGGTGACCTTTGGTGACCTTTGGGGTGACCTTTGGTGACCTTTGGGGTGACCTTTGGTGACCTTTCGGGTGACCTTTGGTGACCTTTGGTGACCTTTGGTGACCTTTGGTGACCTTTGGTGAGCTTTGGGGTGACCTTTGGTGACCTTTGGGATGACCTTTGGTGACCTTTGGTGACCTTTGGTGACCTTTGGTGACCTTTGGTGACCTTTGGGGTGACCTTTGGTGACCTTTGGGGTGACCTTTGGTGACCTTTGGGGACCTTTGGGGTGACCTTTGGTGACCTTTGGTGACCATTGGTGACCTTTGGGGTGACCTTTGGTGACCTTTGGGGTGACCTTTGGTGACCTTTGGTGACCTTTGGTGACCTTTGGTGACCTTTGGGGTGACCTTTAGTGACCTTTGGGGTGACCTTTGGTGATCTTTGGTGACCTTTGGGGTGACCTTTGGTGACCTTTGGTGACCTTTGGTGACCTTTGGTGACCTTTGGGGTGACCTTTGGTGACCTGTGGTGACCTTTGGTGACCTTTGCTGACCTTTGGTGACCTTTGGTGACCTTTGGTGACCTTTGGGGTGACCTTTGGTGACCTTTGGGGTGACCTTTGGTGACCTTTGGTGACCTTTGGGGTGACCTTTGGTGACCTTTGGGGTGACCTTTGGTGACCTTTGGGGTAACCTTTGGTGACCTTTGGTGACCTTTGGTGACCTTTGGTGACCTTTGGTGACCTTTGGGGTGACCTTTGGTGACCTTTGGGATGACCTTTGGTGACCTTTGGTGACCTTTGGTGACCTTTGGTGACCTTTGGTGACCTTTGGGGTGACCTTTGGTGACCTTTGGTGACCTTTGGTGACCTTTGGGGTGACCTTTGGTGACCTTTGGGGTGACCTTTGGTGACCTTTGGGGTGACCTTTGGTGACCTTTGGTGGCCTTTGGTGACCTTTGGTGACCTTTGGTGACCTTTGGGGTGACCTTTGGTGACCTTTGGGATGACCTTTGGTGACCTTTGGTGACCTTTGGTGACCTTTGGTGACCTTTGGTGACCTTTGGGGTGACCTTTGGTGACCTTTGGGGTGACCTTTGGTGACCTTTGGTGACCTTTGGGGTGACCTTTGGTGACCTTTGGGGTGACCTTTGGTGACCTTTGGGGTGACCTTTGGTGACCTTTGGTGACCTTTGGTGACCTTTGGTGACCTTTGGTGACCTTTGGGGTGACCTTTGGTGACCTTTGGGATGACCTTTGGTGACCTTTGGTGACCTTTGGTGACCTTTGGTGACCTTTGGTGACCTTTGGGGTGACCTTTGGTGACCTTTGGTGACCTTTGGTGACCTTTGGGGTGACCTTTGGTGACCTTTGGTGACCTTTGGGGTGACCTTTGGTGACCTTTGGTGACCTTTGGTGACCTTTGGTGACCTTTGGGGTGACCTTTGCTGACCTTTGGTAACCTTTGGTGACCTTTGGGGTGACCTTTGGTGACCTTTGGGGTGACCTTTGGTGACCTTTGGTGACCTTCGGTGACCTTTGGTGACCTTTGGTGACCTTTGGTGACCTTTGGGGTGACCTTTGGTGACCTTTGGTGTGACCTTTGGTGACCTTTGGTGACCTTTGGGGTGACCTTTAGTGACCTTTGGGGTGACCTTTGGTGACCTTTGGTGACCTTTGGTGACCTTTGGGGTGACCTTTGGTGACCTTTGGTGACCTTTGGTGACCTTTGGTGACCTTTGGGGTGACCTTTGGTGACCTTTGGTGACCTTTGGTGACCTTTGGTGACCTTTGGGGTGACCTTTGGTGACCTGTGGTGACCTTTGGGGTGACCTTTAGTGACCTTTGGGGTGACCTTTGGTGACCTTTGGTGACCTTTGGTGACCTTTGGGGTGATCTTTGGTGACCTTTGGTGACCTTTGGTGACCTTTGGTGACCTTTGGGGTGACCTTTGGTGACCTTTGGTGACCTTTGGTGACCTTTGGTGACCTTTGGTGACCTTTGGGGTGACCTTTGGTGACCTGTGGTGACCTTTGGTGACCTTTGCTGACGTTTGGTGACCTTTGGTGACCTTTGGTGACCTTTGGGGTGACCTTTGGTGACCTTTGGGGTGACCTTTGGTGACCTTTGGTGACCTTTGGGGTGACCTTTGGTGACCTTTGGGGTGACCTTTGGTGACCTTTGGGGTGACCTTTGGTGACCTTTGGTGACCTTTGGTGACCTTTGGGGTGACCTTTGGTGACCTTTGGGATGACCTTTGGTGACCTTTGGTGACCTTTGGTGACCTTTGGTGACCTTTGGTGACCTTTGAGGTGACCTTTGGTGACCTTTGGTGACCTTTGGGGTGACCTTTGGTGACCTTTGGGGTGACCTTTGGTGACCTTTGGGGTGACCTTTGGTGACCTTTGGTGACCTTTGGTGACCTTTGGTGACCTTTGGTGACCTTTGGGGTGACCTTTGGTGACCTTTGGGATGACCTTTGGTGACCTTTGGTGACCTTTGGTGACCTTTGGTGACCTTTGGTGACCTTTGGGGTGACCTTTGGTGACCTTTGGGGTGACCTTTGGTGACCTTTGGTGACCTTTGAGGTGACCTTTGGTGACCTTTGGGGTGACCTTTGGTGACCTTTGGGGTGACCTTTGGTGACCTTTGGTGACCATTGGTGACCTTTGGGGTGACCTTTGGTGACCTTTGGGGTGACCTTTGGTGACCTTTGGTGACCTTTGGTGACCTTTGGGGTGACCTTTAGTGACCTTTGGGGTGACCTTTGGTGACCTTTGGTGACCTTTGGGGTGACCTTTGGTGACCTTTGGTGACCTTTGGTGACCTTTGATGACCTTTGGGGTGACCTTTGGTGACCTGTGGTGACCTTTGGTGACCTTTGCTGACCTTTGGTGACCTTTGGTGACCTTTGGTGACCTTTGGGGTGACCTTTGGTGACCTTTGGAGTGACCTTTGGTGACCTTTGGTGACCTTTGGGGTGACCTTTGGTGACCTTTGGGGTGACCTTTGGTGACCTTTGGGGTGACCTTTGGTGACCTTTGGTGACCTTTGGTGACCTTTGGTGACCTTTGGTGACCTTTGGGGTGACCTTTGGTGACCTTTGGGATGACCTTTGGTGCCCTTTGGTGACCTTTGGTGACCTTTGGTGACCTTTGGTGACCTTTGGGGTGACCTTTGGTGACCTTTGGTGACCTTTGGTGACCTTTGGGGTGACCTTTGGTGACCTTTGGGGTGACCTTTGGTGACCTTTGGGGTGACCTTTGGTGACCTTTGGTGACCTTTGGTGACCTTTGGTGACCTTTGGTGACCTTTGGGGTGACCTTTGGTGACCTTTGGGATGACCTTTGGTGACCTTTGGTGACCTTTGGTGACCTTTGGTGACCTTTGGTGACCTTTGGGGTGACCTTTGGTGACCTTTGGGGTGACCTTTGGTGACCTTTGGTGACCTTTGGGGTGACCTTTGGTGACCTTTGGGGTGACCTTTGGTGACCTTTGGGGTGACCTTTGGTGACCTTTGGTGACCTTTGGTGACCTTTGGTGACCTTTGGTGACCTTTGGGGTGACCTTTGGTGACCCTTGGGATGACCTTTGGTGACCTTTGGTGACCTTTGGTGACCTTTGGTGACCTTTGGTGACCTTTGGGGTGACCTTTGGTGACCTTTGGTGACCTTTGGTGACCTTTGGGGTGACCTTTGGTGACCTTTGGTGACCTTTGGTGACCTTTGGGGTGACCTTTGGTGACTTTTGGGGTGACCTTTGGTGACCTTTGGGGTGATCTTTGGTGACCTTTGGGGTGACTTTTGGGGTGACCTATGGTGACCTTTGGGGTGACCTTTGGGGTGACCTTTGGTGACTTTTGGGGTGACCTTTGGTGACCTTTGGGGTGATCTTTGGTGACCTTTGGGGTGACCTTTGGGGTGACCTGTGGTGACCTTTGGGGTGACCTTTGGTGACCTTTGGTGACGTTTGGGGTGACCTTTGGTGACCTTTGGGGTGACCTTTGGTGACCTTTGGTGACCTTTGGGGTGATCTTTGGTGACCTTTGGTGTGACTTTTGGTGACCTTTGGTAACTTTTGGTGACCTTTGGGGTGACCTTTGGGGTGACCTGTGGTGACCTTTGGGGTGACCTTTGGTGACCTTCGGTGACCTTTGGTGACCTTTGGTAACCTTTGGTGACCTTTGGGGTGACCTTTGGTGACCTTTGGGGTGACCTTTGGTGACCTTTGGTGACCTTTGGGGTGACCTTTGGTGACCTTTGGGGTGACCTTTGGTGACCTTTGGTGACCATTGGTGACCTTTGGGGTGACCTTTGGTGAATTTTGGGGTGACCTTTGGTGACCTTTGGTGACCTTTGGTGACCTTTGGGGTGACCTTTGGTGACCTTTGGGGTGACCTTTGGTGACCTTTGGTGACCATTGGTGACCTTTGGGGTGACCTTTGGTGAATTTTGGGGTGTCCTTTGGTGACCTTTGGTGACCTTTGGTGACCTTTGGGGTGACCTTTAGTGACCTTTGGGGTGACCTTTGGTGACCTTTGGTGACCTTTGGGGTGACCTTTGGTGACCTTTGGTGACCTTTGGTGACCTTTGGTGACCTTTGGGGTGACCTTTGGTGACCTGTGGTGACCTTTGGTGACCTTTGCTGACCTTTGGTGACCTTTGGTGACCTTTGGTGACCTTTGGGGTGACCTTTGGTGACCTTTGGGGTGACCTTTGGTGACCTTTGGTGACCTTTGGGGTGACCTTTGGTGACCTTTGGTGACCTTTGGTGACCTTTGGGGTGACCTTTGGTGACCTTTGGGATGACCTTTGGTGACCTTTGGTGACCTTTGGTGACCTTTGGTGACCTTTGGTGACCTTTGGGGTGACCTTTGGTGACCTTTGGGGTGACCTTTGGTGACCTTTGGGGACCTTTGGGGTGACCTTTGGTGACCTTTGGTGACCATTGGTGACCTTTGGGGTGACCTTTGGTGACCTTTGGGGTGACCTTTGGTGACCTTTGGTGACCTTTGGTGACCTTTGGTGACCTTTGGGGTGACCTTTAGTGACCTTTGGGTGACCTTTGGTGACCTTTGGTGACCTTTGGGTGACCTTTGGTGACCTTTGGTGACCTTTGGTGACCTTTGGTGACCTTTGGGGTGACCTTTGGTGACCTGTGGTGACCTTTGGTGACCTTTGCTGACCTTTGGTGACCTTTGGTGACCTTTGGTGACCTTTGGGGTGACCTTTGGTGACCTTTGGGGTGACCTTTGGTGACCTTTGGTGACCTTTGGGGTGACCTTTGGTGACCTTTGGGGTGACCTTTGGTGACCTTTGGGGTGACCTTTGGTGACCTTTGGTGACCTTTGGTGACCTTTGGTGACCTTTGGTGACCTTTGGGGTGACCTTTGGTGACCTTTGGGATGACCTTTGGTGACCTTTGGTGACCTTTGGTGACCTTTGGTGACCTTTGGTGACCTTTGGGGTGACCTTTGGTGACCTTTGGTGACCTTTGGTGACCTTTGGGGTGACCTTTGGTGACCTTTGGGGTGACCTTTGGTGACCTTTGGGGTGACCTTTGGTGACCTTTGGTGACCTTTGGTGACCTTTGGTGACCTTTGGTGACCTTTGGGGTGACCTTTGGTGACCTTTGGGATGACCTTTGGTGACCTTTGGTGACCTTTGGTGACCTTTGGTGACCTTTGGTGACTTTTGGGGTGACCTTTGGTGACCTTTGGGGTGACCTTTGGTGACCTTTGGTGACCTTTGGGGTGACCTTTGGTGACCTTTGGGGTGACCTTTGGTGACCTTTGGGGTGACCTTTGGTGACCTTTGGTGACCTTTGGTGACCTTTGGTGACCTTTGGTGACCTTTGGGGTGACCTTTGGTGACCTTTGGGATGACCTTTGGTGACCTTTGGTGACCTTTGGTGACCTTTGGTGACCTTTGGTGACCTTTGGTGACCTTTGGTGACCTTTGGGGTGACCTTTGGTGACCTTTGGTGACCTTTGGTGACCTTTGGGGTGACCTTTGGTGACCTTTGGTGACCTTTGGTGACCTTTGGGGTGACCTTTGGTGACCTTTGGTGACCTTTGGTGACCTTTGGTGACCTTTGGGGTGACCTTTGCTGACCTTTGGTAACCTATGGTGACCTTTGGGGTGACCTTTGGTGACCTTTGGGGTGACCTTTGGTGACCTTTGGTGACCTTCGGTGACCTTTGGTGACCTTTGGTGACCTTTGGTGACCTTTGGGGTGACCTTTGGTGACCTTTGGTGTGACCTTTGGTGACCTTTGGTGACCTTTGGGGTGACCTTTAGTGACCTTTGGGGTGACCTTTGGTGACCTTTGGTGACCTTTGGTGACCTTTGGGGTGACCTTTGGTGACCTTTGGGGTGACCTTTGGTGACCTTTGGTGACCATTGGTGACCTTTGGGGTGACCTTTGGTGACCTTTGGGGTGATCTTTGGTGACCTTTGGTGACCTTTGGTGACCTTTGGTGACCTTTGGGGTGACCTTTAGTGACCTTTGGGGTGACCTTTGGTGACCTTTGGTGACCTTTGGGGTGACCTTTGGTGACCTTTGGTGACCTTTGGTGACCTTTGGTGACCTTTGGTGACCTTTGGTGACCTTTGGGGTGACCTTTGGTGACCTGTGGTGACCTTTGGTGACCTTTGCTGACCTTTGGTGACCTTTGGTGACCTTTGGTGACCTTTGGGGTGACCTTTGGTGACCTTTGGGGTGACCTTTGGTGACCTTTGGTGACCTTTGGGGTGACCTTTGGTGACCTTTGGGGTGACCTTTGGTGACCTTTGGGGTGACCTTTGGTGACCTTTGGTGACCTTTGGTGACCTTTGGGGTGACCTTTGGTGACCTTTGGGATGACCTTTGGTGACCTTTGGTGACCTTTGGTGACCTTTGGTGACCTTTGGTGACCTTTGGGGTGACCTTTGGTGACCTTTGGTGACCTTTGGGGTGACCTTTGGTGACCTTTGGGGTGACCTTTGGTGACCTTTGGGGTGACCTTTGGTGACCTTTGGTGACCTTTGGTGACCTTTGGTGACCTTTGGTGACCTTTGGGGTGACCTTTGGTGACCTTTGGGATGACCTTTGGTGACCTTTGGTGACCTTTGGTGACCTTTGGTGACCTTTGGTGACCTTTGGGGTGACCTTTGGTGACCTTTGGGGTGACCTTTGGTGACCTTTGGTGACCTTTGAGGTGACCTTTGGTGACCTTTGGGGTGACCTTTGGTGACCTTTGGGGTGACCTTTGGTGACCTTTGGTGACCATTGGTGACCTTTGGGGTGACCTTTGGTGACCTTTGGGGTGACCTTTGGTGACCTTTGGTGACCTTTGGTGACCTTTGGGGTGACCTTTAGTGACCTTTGGGGTGACCTTTGGTGACCTTTGGTGACCTTTGGTGACCTTTGATGACCTTTGGGGTGACCTTTGGTGACCTGTGGTGACCTTTGGTGACCTTTGCTGACCTTTGGTGACCTTTGGTGACCTTTGGTGACCTTTGGGGTGACCTTTGGTGACCTTGGAGTGACCTTTGGTGACCTTTGGTGACCTTTGGGGTGACCTTTGGTGACCTTTGGGTGACCTTTGGTGACCTTTGGGGTGACCTTTGGTGATCTTTGGTGACCTTTGGTGACCTTTGGTGACCTTTGGTGACCTTTGGGGTGACCTTTGGTGACCTTTGGGATGACCTTTGGTGCCCTTTGGTGACCTTGGTGACCTTTGGTGACCTTTGGTGACCTTTGGGGTGACCTTTGGTGACCTTTGGTGACCTTTGGGGTGACCTTTGGTGACCTTTGGGGTGACCCTTTGGTGACCTTTGGGGTGACCTTTGGTGACCTTTGGTGACCTTTGGTGACCTTTGGTGACCTTTGGGGTGACCTTTGGTGACCTTTGGGATGACCTTTGGTGACCTTTGGTGACCTTTGGTGACCTTTGGTGACCTTTGGTGACCTTTGGGGTGACCTTTGGTGACCTTTGGGGTGACCTTTGGTGACCTTTGGTGACCTTTGGGGTGACCTTTGGTGACCTTTGGGGTGACCTTTGGTGACCTTTGGGGTGACCTTTGGTGACCTTTGGTGACCTTTGGTGACCTTTGGTGACCTTTGGTGACCTTTGGGGTGACCTTTGGTGACCCTTGGGATGACCTTTGGTGACCTTTGGTGACCTTTGGTGACCTTTGGTGACCTTTGGTGACCTTTGGGGTGACCTTTGGTGACCTTTGGTGACCTTTGGTGACCTTTGGGGTGACCTTTGGTGACCTTTGGTGACCTTTGGTGACCTTTGGGGTGACCTTTGGTGACTTTTGGGGTGACCTTTGGTGACCTTTGGGGTGATCTTTGGTGACCTTTGGGGTGACTTTTGGGGTGACCTGTGGTGACCTTTATGGTGACCTTTGGGGTGACCTTTGGTGACTTTTGGGGTGACCTTTGGTGACCTTTGGGGTGATCTTTGGTGACCTTTGGGGTGACCTTTGGGGTGACCTGTGGTGACCTTTGGGGTGACCTTTGGTGACCTTTGGTGACGTTTGGGGTGACCTTTGGTGACCTTTGGGGTGAACTTTGGTGACCTTTGGTGACCTTTGGGGTGATCTTTGGTGACCTTTGGTGTGACTTTTGGTGACCTTTGGTAACTTTTGGTGACCTTTGGGGTGACCTTTGGGGTGACCTGTGGTGACCTTTGGGGTGACCTTTGGTGACCTTCGGTGACCTTTGGTGACCTTTGGTAACCTTTGGTGACCTTTGGGGTGACCTTTGGTGACCTTTGGGGTGACCTTTGGTGACCTTTGGTGACCTTTGGGGTGACCTTTAGTGACCTTTGGCGTAACCTTTGGTGACCTTTGGTGACCTTTGGTGACCTTTGGGGTGACCTTTGGTGACCTTTGGGGTGACCTTTGGTGACCTTTGGTGACCATTGGTGACCTTTGGGGTGACCTTTGGTGAATTTTGGGGTGACCTTTGGTGACCTTTGGTGACCTTTGGTGACCTTTGGGGTGACCTTTAGTGACCTTTGGGGTGACCTTTGGTGACCTTTGGTGACCTTTGGGGTGACCTTTGGTGACCTTTGGTGACCTTTGGTGACCTTTGGGGTGACCTTTGGTGACCTGTGGTGACCTTTGGTGACCTTTGCTGACCTTTGGTGACCTTTGGTGACCTTTGGTGACCTTTGGGGTGACCTTTGGTGACCTTTGGGGTGACCTTTGGTGACCTTTGGTGACCTTTGGGGTGACCTTTGGTGACCTATGGGGTGACCTTTGGTGACCTTTGTTGACCTTTGGTGACCTTTGGTGACCTTTGGTGACCTTTGGTGACCTTTGGGGGGACCTTTGGTGACCTTTGGGATGACCTTTGGTGACCTTTGGTGACCTTTGCTGACCTTTGGTGACCTTTGGTGACCTTTGGTGACCTTTGGGGTGACCTTTGGTGACCTTTGGGGTGACCTTTGGTGACCTTTGGTGACCTTTGGTGACCTTTGGTGACCTTTGGTGACCTTTGGGGTGACCTTTGGTGACCTTTGGGATGACCTTTGGTGACCTTTGGTAACCTTTGGTGACCTTTGGTGACCTTTGGTGACCTTTGGGGTGACCTTTGGTGACCTTTGGGGTGACCTTTGGTGACCTTTGGTGACCTTTGGGGTGACCTTTGGTGACCTTTGGGGTGACCTTTGGTGACCTTTGGGGTGACCTTTGGTGACCTTTGGTGACCATTGGTGACCTTTGGTGACCTTTGGTGACCTTTGGGGTGACCTTTGGTGACCTTTGGGATGACCTTTGGTGACCTTTGGGGTGACCTTTGGTGACCTTTGGTGACCTTTGGTGACCTTTGGTGACCATTGGTGACCTTTGGGGTGACCTTTGGTGACCTTTGGGGTGACCTTTGGTGACCTTTGGTGACCTTTGGTGACCTTTGGTGACCTTTGGGGTGACCTTTAGTGACCTTTGGGGTGACCTTTGGTGACCTTTGGTGACCTTTGGGGTGACCTTTGGTGACCTTTGGTGATCTTTGGTGACCTTTGGTGACCTTTGGGGTGACCTTTGGTGACCTGTGGTGACCTTTGGTGACCTTTGGTGACCTTTGGTGACCTTTGGGGTGACCTTTGGTGACCTTTGGGGTGACCTTTGGTGACCTTTGGTGACCTTTGGGTGACCTTTGGTGACCTTTGGGGTGACCTTTGGTGACCTTTGGGTGACCTTTGGTGACCTTTGGTGACCTTTGGTGACCTTTGGTGACCTTTGGTGACCTTTGGGGTGACCTTTGGTGACCTTTGGATGACCTTTGGTGACCTTTGGTGACCTTTGGTGACCTTTGGTGACCTTTGGTGACCTTTGGGTGACCTTTGGTGACCTTTGGTGACCTTTGGTGACCTTTGGGGTGACCTTTGGTGACCTTTGGGGTGACCTTTGGTGACCTTTGGGGTGACCTTTGGTGACCTTTGGTGACCTTTGGTGACCTTTGGTGACCTTTGGTGACCTTTGGGGTGACCTTTGGTGACCTTTGGGATGACCTTTGGTGACCTTTGGTGACCTTGGTGACCTTTGGTGACCTTTGGGGTGACCTTTGGTGACCTTTGGTGACCTTTGGGGTGACCTTTGGTGACCTTTGGGGTGACCTTTGGTGACCTTTGGGGTGACCTTTGGTGACCTTTGGTGACCTTTGGTGACCTTTGGTGACCTTTGGTGACCTTTGGGGTGACCTTTGGTAACCTTTGGGATGACCTTTGGTGACCTTTGGTGACCTTTGGTGACCTTTGGTGACCTTTGGGTGACCTTTGGTGACCTTTGGGGTGACCTTTGGTGACCTTTGGTGACCTTTGGGGTGACCTTTGGTGACCTTTGGGGTGACCTTTGGGGTGTCCTTTGGTGACCTTTGGTGACCTTTGGTGACCTTTGGTGACCTTTGGTGACCTTTGGGGTGACCTTTGGTGACCTTTGGGATGACCTTTGGTGACCTTTGGTGACCTTTGGTGACCTTTGGTGACCTTTGGTGACCTTTGGGGTGACCTTTGGTGACCTTTGGTGACCTTTGGTGACCTTTGGGGTGACCTTTGGTGACCTTTGGGGTGACCTTTGGTGACCTTTGGGGTGACCTTTGGTGACCTTTGGGGTGACCTTTGGTGACCTTTGGGGTGACCTATGGTGACCTTTGGTGACCTTTGGGGTGACCTTTGGTGACCTTTGGTGACCTTTGGTGACCTTTGGTGACCTTTGGGGTGACCTTTGGTGACCTGTGGTGACCTTTGGTGACCTTTGCTGACCTTTGGTGACCTTTGGTGACCTTTGGTGACCTTTGGGGTGACCTTTGGTGACCTTTGGGGTGACCTTTGGTGACCTTTGGTGACCTTTGGGGTGACCTTTGGTGACCTTTGGGGTGACCTTTGGTGACCTTTGGGGTGACCTTTGGTGACCTTTGGTGACCTTTGGTGACCTTTGGGGTGACCTTTGGTGACCTTTGGGATGACCTTTGGTGACCTTGGTGACCTTTGGTGACCTTTGGTGACCTTTGGTGACCTTTGGGGTGACCTTTGGTGACCTTTGGTGACCTTTGGGGTGACCTTTGGTGACCTTTGGGGTGACCTTTGGTGACCTTTGGGGTGACCTTTGGTGACCTTTGGTGACCTTTGGTGACCTTTGGTGACCTTTGGTGACCTTGGGGTGACCTTTGGTGACCTTTGGGATGACCTTTGGTGACCTTTGGTGACCTTTGGTGACCTTTGGTGACCTTTGGTGACCTTTGGGGTGACCTTTGGTGACGTTGGGGTGACCTTTGGTGACCTTTGGTGATTTTTGAGGTGACCTTTGGTGACCTTTGGGGTGACCTTTGGTGACCTTTGGGGTGACCTTTGGTGACCTTTGGTGACCATTGGTGACCTTTGGGGTGACCTTTGGTGACCTTTGGGGTGACCTTTGGTGACCTTTGGTGACCTTTGGTGACCTTTGGGGTGACCTTTAGTGACCTTTGGGGTGACCTTTGGTGACCTTTGGTGACCTTTGGTGACCTTTGATGACCTTTGGGGTGACCTTTGGTGACCTTTGGGATGACCTTTGGTGACCTTTGGTGACCTTTGGTGACCTTTGGTGACCTTTGGTGACCTTTGGGGTGACCTTTGGTGACCTTTGGGGTGACCTTTGGTGACCTTTGGTGACCTTTGGGTGACCTTTGGTGACCTTTGGGGTGACCTTTGGTGACCTTTGGGGTGACCTTTGGTGACCTTTGGTGACCTTTGGTGACCTTTGGTGACCTTTGGTGACCTTTGGGGTGACCTTTGGTGACCTTTGGGATGACCTTTGGTGACCTTTGGTGACCTTTGGTGACCTTTGGTGACCTTTGGTGACCTTTGGGGTGACCTTTGGTGACCTTTGGTGACCTTTGGTGACCTTTGGGGTGACCTTTGGTGACCTTTGGTGACCTTTGGTGACCTTTGGGGTGACCTTTGGTGACCTTTGGTGACCTTTGGTGACCTTTGGGTGACCTTTGCTAACCTTTGGTAACCTTTGGTGACCTTTGGGGTGACCTTTGGTGACCTTTGGGGTGACCTTTGGTGACCTTTGGTGACCTTCGGTGACCTTTGGTGACCTTTGGTGACCTTTGGTGACCTTTGGGGTGACCTTTGGTGACCTTTGGTGTGACCTTTGGTGACCTTTGGTGACCTTTGGGGTGACCTTTAGTGACCTTTGGGGTGACCTTTGGTGACCTTTGGTGACCTTTGGTGACCTTTGGGGTGACCTTTGGTGACCTTTGGGTGACCTTTGGTGACCTTTGGTGACCATTGGTGACCTTTGGGGTGACCTTTGGTGACCTTTGGGGTGATCTTTGGTGACCTTTGGTGACCTTTGGTGACCTTTGGTGACCTTTGGGGTGACCTTTAGTGACCTTTGGGGTGACCTATGGTGACCTTTGGTGACCTTTGGGGTGACCTTTGGTGACCTTTGGTGACCTTTGGTGACCTTTGGTGACCTTTGGGGTGACCTTTGGTGACCTGTGGTGACCTTTGGTGACCTTTGCTGACCTTTGGTGACCTTTGGTGACCTTTGGTGACCTTTGGGGTGACCTTTGGTGACCTTTGGGGTGACCTTTGGTGACCTTTGGTGACCTTTGGGGTGACCTTTGGTGACCTTTGGGGTGACCTTTGGTGACCTTTGGGGTGACCTTTGGTGACCTTTGGTGACCTTTGGTGACCTTTGGGGTGACCTTTGGTGACCTTTGGGATGACCTTTGGTGACCTTTGGTGACCTTTGGTGACCTTTGGTGACCTTTGGTGACCTTTGGGGTGACCTTTGGGGTGACCTTTGGTGACCTTTGGTGACCTTTGGGGTGACCTTTGGTGACCTTTGGGGTGACCTTTGGTGACCTTTGGGGTGACCTTTGGTGACCTTTGGTGACCTTTGGTGACCTTTGGTGACCTTTGGTGACCTTTGGGGTGACCTTTGGTGACCTTTGGGATGACCTTTGGTGACCTTTGGTGACCTTTGGTGACCTTTGGTGACCTTTGGTGACCTTTGGGGTGACCTTTGGTGACGTTTGGGGTGACCTTTGGTGACCTTTGGTGATTTTTGAGGTGACCTTTGGTGACCTTTGGGGTGACCTTTGGTGACCTTTGGGGTGACCTTTGGTGACCTTTGGTGACCATTGGTGACCTTTGGGGTGACCTTTGGTGACCTTTGGGGTGACCTTTGGTGACCTTTGGTGACCTTTGGTGACCTTTGGGGTGACCTTTAGTGACCTTTGGGGTGACCTTTGGTGACCTTTGGTGACCTTTGGTGACCTTTGATGACCTTTGGGGTGACCTTTGGTGACCTGTGGTGACCTTTGGTGACCTTTGCTGACCTTTGGTGACCTTTGGTGACCTTTGGTGACCTTTGGTGACCTTTGGTGACCTTTGGGGTGACCTTTGGTGACCTTTGGAGTGACCTTTGGTGACCTTTGGTGACCTTTGGGGTGACCTTTGGTGACCTTTGGGGTGACCTTTGGTGACCTTTGGGGTGACCTTTGGTGACCTTTGGTGACCTTTGGTGACCTTTGGTGACCTTTGGTGACCTTTGGGGTGACCTTTGGTGACCTTTGGGATGACCTTTGGTGCCCTTTGGTGACCTTTGGTGACCTTTGGTGACCTTTGGTGACCTTTGGGGTGACCTTTGGTGACCTTTGGTGACCTTTGGTGACCTTTGGGGTGACCTTTGGTGACCTTTGGGGTGACCTTTGGTGACCTTTGGGGTGACCTTTGGTGACCTTTGGTGACCTTTGGTGACCTTTGGTGACCTTTGGTGACCTTTGGGGTGACCTTTGGTGACCTTTGGGATGACCTTTGGTGACCTTTGGTGACCTTTGGTGACCTTTGGTGACCTTTGGTGACCTTTGGGGTGACCTTTGGTGACCTTTGGGGTGACCTTTGGTGACCTTTGGTGACCTTTGGGGTGACCTTTGGTGACCTTTGGGGTGACCTTTGGTGACCTTTGGGGTGACCTTTGGTGACCTTTGGTGACCTTTGGTGACCTTTGGTGACCTTTGGTGACCTTTGGGGTGACCTTTGGTGACCCTTGGGATGACCTTTGGTGACCTTTGGTGACCTTTGGTGACCTTTGGTGACCTTTGGTGACCTTTGGGGTGACCTTTGGTGACCTTTGGTGACCTTTGGTGACCTTTGGGGTGACCTTTGGTGACCTTTGGTGACCTTTGGTGACCTTTGGGGTGACCTTTGGTGACTTTTGGGGTGACCTTTGGTGACCTTTGGGGTGATCTTTGGTGACCTTTGGGGTGACTTTTGGGGTGACCTGTGGTGACCTTTGGGGTGACCTTTGGGGTGACCTTTGGTGACTTTTGGGGTGACCTTTGGTGACCTTTGGGGTGATCTTTGGTGACCTTTGGGGTGACCTTTGGGGTGACCTGTGGTGACCTTTGGGGTGACCTTTGGTGACCTTTGGTGACGTTTGGGGTGACCTTTGGTGACCTTTGGGGTGACCTTTGGTGACCTTTGGTGACCTTTGGGGTGATCTTTGGTGACCTTTGGTGTGACTTTTGGTGACCTTTGGTAACTTTTGGTGACCTTTGGGGTGACCTTTGGGGTGACCTGTGGTGACCTTTGGGGTGACCTTTGGTGACCTTCGGTGACCTTTGGTGACCTTTGGTAACCTTTGGTGACCTTTGGGGTGACCTTTGGTGACCTTTGGGGTGACCTTTGGTGACCTTTGGTGACCTTTGGGGTGACCTTTAGTGACCTTTGGCGTGACCTTTGGTGACCTTTGGTGACCTTTGGTGACCTTTGGGGTGACCTTTGGTGACCTTTGGGGTGACCTTTGGTGACCTTTGGTGACCATTGGTGAACTTTGGGGTGACCTTTGGTGAATTTTGGGGTGACCTTTGGTGACCTTTGGTGACCTTTGGTGACCTTTGGGGTGACCTTTAGTGACCTTTGGGGTGACCTTTGGTGACCTTTGGTGACCTTTGGGGTGACCTTTGGTGACCTTTGGTGACCTTTGGTGACCTTTGGTGACCTTTGGGGTGACCTTTGGTGACCTGTGGTGACCTTTGGTGACCTTTGCTGACCTTTGGTGACCTTTGGTGACCTTTGGTGACCTTTGGGGTGACCTTTGGTGACCTTTGGGGTGACCTTTGGTGACCTTTGGTGACCTTTGGGGTGACCTTTGGTGACCTTTGGGGTGACCTTTGGTGACCTTTGGGGTGACCTTTGGTGACCTTTGGTGACCTTTGGTGACCTTTGGTGACCTTTGGTGACCTTTGGTGACCTTTGGGGGGACCTTTGGTGACCTTTGGGATGACCTTTGGTGACCTTTGGTGACCTTTGCTGACCTTTGGTGACCTTTGGTGACCTTTGGTGACCTTTGGGGTGACCTTTGGTGACCTTTGGGGTGACCTTTGGTGACCTTTGGGATGACCTTTGGTGACCTTTGGTGACCTTTGGGGTGACCTTTGGTGACCTTTGGTGACCTTTGGTGACCTATGGTGCCCTTTGGTGACCTTTGGTGACCTGTGGTGACCTTTGGTGACCTTTGCTGACCTTTGGTGACCTTTGGTGACCTTTGGTGACCTTTGGTGACCTTTGGTGACCTTTGGGGTGACCTTTGGTGACCTTTGGGATGACCTTTGGTGACCTTTGGTGACCTTTGGTGACCTTTGGTGACCTTTGGTGACCTTTGGGGTGACCTTTGGTGACCTTTGGTGACCTTTGGTGACCTTTGGGGTGACCTTTGGTGACCTTTGGGGTGACCTTTGGTGACCTTTGGGGTGACCTTTGGTGACCTTTGGTGACCTTTGGTGACCTTTGGTGACCTTTGGTGACCTTTGGTGACCTTTGGGGTGACCTTTGGTGACCTTTGGGATGACCTTTGGTGACCTTTGGTGACCTTTGGTGACCTTTGGTGACCTTTGGGGTGACCTTTGGTGACCTTTGGGGTGACCTTTGGTGACCTTTGGTGACCTTTGGGGTGACCTTTGGTGACCTTTGGGATGACCTTTGGTGACTTTTGGGGTGACCTTTGGTGACCTTTGGGGTGATCTTTGGTGACCTTTGGGGTGACTTTTGGTGACCTTTGGTAACTTTTGGTGACCTTTGGGGGACCTTTGGGGTGACCTGTGGTGACCTTTGGGGTGACCTTTGGTGACTTTTGGTGACGTTTGGGGTGACCTTTGGTGACCTTTGGGGTGACCTTTGGTGACCTTTGGTGACCTTTGGGGTGATCTTTGGTGACCTTTGGGGTGACTTTTGGTGACCTTTGGTAACTTTTGGTGACCTTTGGGATGACCTTTGGGGTGACCTGTGGTGATTTTTGGGGTGACCTTTGGTTACCTTCGGTGACCTTTGGTGACCTTTGGTGACCTTTGGTGACCTTTGGGGTGACCTTTGGTGACCTTTGGGGTGACCTTTGGTGACCTTTGGTGACCTTTGGGGTGACCTTTAGTGACCTTTGGGGTGACCTTTGGTGACCTTTGGTGACCTTTGGTGACCTTTGGGGTGACCTTTGGTGACCTTTGGGGTGACCTTTGGTGACCTTTGGTGATCATTGGTGACCTTTGGGGTGACCTTTGGTGACCTTTGGGGTGACCTTTGGTGACCTTTGGTGACCTTTGGTGACCTTTGGTGACCTTTGGGGTGACCTTTAGTGACCTTTGGGGTGACCTTTGGTGACCTTTGGTGACCTTTGGGGTGACCTTTGGTGACCTTTGGTGACCTTTGGTGACCTTTGGTGACCTTTGGGGTGACCTTTGGTGACCTGTGGTGACCTTTGGTGACCTTTGGGGTGACCTTTGGTGACCTTTGGGGTGATCTTTGGTGACCTTTGGTGACCTTTGGTGACCTTTGGTGACCTTTGGTGACCTTTGGGGTGACCTTTGGTGACCTTTGGGATGACCTTTGGTGACCTTTGGTGACCTTTGGTGACCTTTGGTGACCTTTGGTGACCTTTGGGGTGACCTTTGGTGACCTTTGGTGACCTTTGGTGACCTTTGGGGTGACCTTTGGTGACCTTTGGGGTGACCTTTGGTGACCTTTGGTGACCTTTGGTGACCTTTGGTGACCTTTGGTGACCTTTGGGGTGACCTTTGGTGACCTTTGGTGACCTTTGGTGACCTTTGGGGTGACCTTTGGTGACCTTTGGGGTGACCTTTGGTGACCTTTGGGGTGACCTTTGGTGACCTTTGGTGACCTTTGGTGACCTTTGGTGACCTTTGGGGTGACCTTTGGTGACCTTTGGGATGACCTTTGGTGACCTTTGGTGACCTTTGGTGACCTTTGGTGACCTTTGGTGACCTTTGGGGTGACCTTTGGTGACCTTTGGGGTGACCTTTGGTGACCTTTGGTGACCTTTGGGGAGACCTTTGGTGACCTTTGGGGTGACCTTTGGTGACCTTTGGGGTGACCTTTGGTGACCTTTGGTGACCTTTGGTGACCTTTGGGGTGACCTTTGGTGACCTTTGGGATGACCTTTGGTGACCTTTGGTGACCTTTGGTGACCTTTGGTGACCTTTGGTGACCTTTGGGGTGACCTTTGGTGACCTTTGGTGACCTTTGGTGACCTTTGGGGTGACCTTTGGTGACCTTTGGTGACCTTTGGTGACCTTTGGGGTGACCTTTGGAGACCTTTGGGGTGATCTTTGGTGACCTTTGGGGTGACTTTTGGTGACCTTTGGTAACTTTTGGTGACCTTTGGGGTGACCTTTGGGGTGACCTGTGGTGACCTTTGGGGTGACCTTTTGTGACCTTTGGTGACGTTTGGGGTGACCTTTGGTGACCTTTGGGGTGACCTTTGGTGACCTTTGGTGACCTTTGGGGTGATCTTTGGTGACCTTTGGGGTGACCTTTGGTGACCTTTGGGGTGACCTTTGGTGACCTTTGGTGACCTTTGGGGTGCCCTTTGGTGACCTTTGGGGTGACCTTTGGTGACCTTTGGGGTGACCTTTGGTGACCTTTGGTGACCTTTGGTGACCTTTGGTGACCTTTGGTGACCTTTGGGGTGACCTTTGGTGACCTTTGGGATGACCTTTGGTGACCTTTGGTGACCTTTGGTGACCTTTGGTGACCTTTGGTGACCTTTGGGGTGACCTTTGGTGACCTTTGGTGACCTTTGGTGACCTTTGGGGTGACCTTTGGTGACCTTTGGGGTGACCTTTGGTGACCTTTGGTGACCTTTGGTGACCTTTGGTGACCTTTGGTGACCTTTGGGGTGACCTTTGGTGACCTTTGGTGACCTTTGGTGACCTTTGGGGTGACCTTTGGTGACCTTTGGGGTGACCTTTGGTGACCTATGGTGACCTTTGGTGACCTTTGGTGACCTTTGGTGACCTTTGGGGTGACCTTTGGTGACCTTTGGGATGACCTTTGGTGACCTTTGGTGACCTTTGGTGACCTTTGGTGACCTTTGGTGACCTTTGGGGTGACCTTTGGTGACCTTTGGGGTGACCTTTGGTGACCTTTGGTGACCTTTGGGAGACCTTTGGTGACCTTTGGGGTGACCTTTGGTGACCTTTGGGGTGACCTTTGGTGACCTTTGGTGACCTTTGGTGACCTTTGGTGACCTTTGGGGTGACCTTTGGTGACCTTTGGGATGACCTTTGGTGACCTTTGGTGACCTTTGGTGACCTTTGGTGACCTTTGGTGACCTTTGGGGTGACCTTTGGTGACCTTTGGTGACCTTTGGTGACCTTTGGGGTGACCTTTGGTGACCTTTGGTGACCTTTGGTGACCTTTGGTGACCTTTGGGGTGACCTTTGGTGACCTGTGGTGACCTTTGGTGACCTTTGCTGACCTTTGGTGACCTTTGGTGACCTTTGGTGACCTTAGGGGTGACCTTTGGTGACCTTTGGGGTGACCTTTGGTGACCTTTGGGGTAACCTTTGGTGACCTTTGGTGACCTTTGGTGACCTTTGGTGACCTTTGGTGACCTTTGGGGTGACCTTTGGTGACCTTTGGGATGACCTTTGGTGACCTTTGGTGACCTTTGGTGACTTTTGGTGACCTTTGGTGACCTTTGGGGTGACCTTTGGTGACCTTTGGTGACCTTTGGTGACCTTTGGGGTGACCTTTGGTGACCTTTGGGGTGACCTTTGGTGACCTTTGGGGTGACCTTTGGTGACCTTTGGTGACCTTTGGTGACCTTTGGTGACCTTTGGTGACCTTTGGTGACCTTTGGGGTGACCTTTGGTGACCTTTGGGATGACCTTTGGTGACCTTTGGTGACCTTTGGTGACCTTTGGTGACCTTTGGTGACCTTTGGGGTGACCTTTGGTGACCTTTGGGGTGACCTTTGGTGACCTTTGGTGACCTTTGGGGTGACCTTTGGTGACCTTTGGGGTGACCTTTGGTGACCTTTGGTGACCTTTGGTGACCTTTGGTGACCTTTGGGGTGACCTTTAGTGACCTTTGGGGTGACCTTTGTGACCTTTGGTGACATTTGGGGTGACCTTTGGTGACCTTTGGTGACCTTTGGTGACCTTTGGTGACCTTTGGGGTGACCTTTGGTGACCTGTGGTGACCTTTGGTGACCTTTGCTGACCTTTGGTGACCTTTGGTGACCTTTGGTGACCTTTGGGGTGACCTTTGGTGACCTTTGGGGTGACCTTTGGTGACCTTTGGTGACCTTTGGGGTGACCTTTGGTGACCTTTGGGGGTGACCTTTGGTGACCTTTGGGGTAACCTTTGGTGACCTTGGTGACCTTTGGTGACCTTTGGTGACCTTTGGTGACCTTTGGGGTGACCTTTGGTGACCTTTGGGATGACCTTTGGTGACCTTTGGTGACCTTTGGTGACCTTTGGTGACCTTTGGTGACCTTTGGTGACCTTTGGGGTGACCTTTGGTGACCTTTGGTGACCTTTGGTGACCTTTGGGGTGACCTTTGGTGACCTTTGGGGTGACCTTTGGTGACCTTTGGGGTGACCTTTGGTGACCTTTGGTGACCTTTGGTGACCTTTGGTGACCTTTGGTGACCTTTGGGGTGACCTTTGGTGACCTTTGGGATGACCTTTGGTGACCTTTGGTGACCTTTGGTGACCTTTGGTGACCTTTGGTGACCTTTGGGGTGACCTTTGGTGACCTTTGGGGTGACCTTTGGTGACCTTTGGTGACCTTTGGGGTGACCTTTGGTGACCTTTGGGGTGACCTTTGGTGACCTTTGGGGTGACCTTTGGTGACCTTTGGTGACCATTGGTGACCTTTGGTGACCTTTGGTGACCTTTGGGGTGACCTTTGGTGACCTTTGGGATGACCTTTGGTGACCTTTGGGGTGACCTTTGGTGACCTTTGGTGACCTTTGGTGACCTTTGGTGACCATTGGTGACCTTTGGGGTGACCTTTGGTGACCTTTGGGGTGACCTTTGGTGACCTTGGTGACCTTTGGTGACCTTTGGTGACCTTTGGGGTGACCTTTAGTGACCTTTGGGGTGACCTTTGGTGACCTTTGGTGACCTTTGGGGTGACCTTTGGTGACCTTTGGTGATCTTTGGTGACCTTTGGTGACCTTTGGGGTGACCTTTGGTGACCTGTGGTGACCTTTGGTGACCTTTGGTGACCTTTGGTGACCTTTGGGGTGACCTTTGGTGACCTTTGGGGTGACCTTTGGTGACCTTTGGTGACCTTTGGGGTGACCTTTGGTGACCTTTGGGGTGACCTTTGGTGACCTTTGGGGTGACCTTTGGTGACCTTTGGTGACCTTTGGTGACCTTTGGTGACCTTTGGTGACCTTTGGGGTGACCTTTGGTGACCTTTGGGATGACCTTTGGTGACCTTTGGTGACCTTTGGTGACCTTTGGTGACCTTTGGTGACCTTTGGGGTGACCTTTGGTGACCTTTGGTGACCTTTGGTGACCTTTGGGGTGACCTTTGGTGACCTTTGGGGTGACCTTTGGTGACCTTTGGGGTGACCTTTGGTGACCTTTGGTGACCTTTGGTGACCTTTGGTGACCTTTGGTGACCTTTGGGGTGACCTTTGGTGACCTTTGGGATGACCTTTGGTGACCTTTGGTGACCTTTGGTGACCTTTGGTGACCTTTGGGGTGACCTTTGGTGACCTTTGGTGACCTTTGGGGTGACCTTTGGTGACCTTTGGGTGACCTTTGGTGACCTTTGGGGTGACCTTTGGTGACCTTTGGTGACCTTTGGTGACCTTTGGTGACCTTTGGTGACCTTTGGGGTGACCTTTGGTAACCTTTGGGATGACCTTTGGTGACCTTTGTGACCTTTGGTGACCTTTGGTGACCTTTGTGACCTTTGGGGTGACCTTTGGTGACCTTTGGGGTGACCTTTGGTGACCTTTGGTGACCTTTGGGGTGACCTTTGGTGACCTTTGGGGTGACCTTTGGGGTGACCTTTGGTGACCTTTGGTGACCTTTGGTGACCTTTGGTGACCTTTGGGGTGACCTTTGGTGACCTTTGGGATGACCTTTGGTGACCTTTGGTGACCTTTGGTGACCTTTGGTGACCTTTGGTGACCTTTGGGGTGACCTTTGGTGACCTTTGGTGACCTTTGGTGACCTTTGTGGTGACCTTTGGTGACCTTTGGGGTGACCTTTGGTGACCTTTGGGGTGACCTTTGGTGACCTTTGGGGTGACCTTTGGTGACCTTTGGTGACCTTTGGTGACCTTTGGTGACCTTTGGTGACCTTTGGGGTGCCTTTGGACCTTTGGTGACCTTTGGGATGACCTTTGGTGACCTTTGGTGACCTTTGGTGACCTTTGGTGACCTTTGGTGACCTTTGGGGTGACCTTTGGTGACCTTTGGGTGACCTTTGGTGACCTTTGGGGACCTTTGGGGCGACCTTTGGTGACCTTTGGTGACCATTGGTGACCTTTGGGGTGACCTTTGGTGACCTTTGGGGTGACCTTTGGTGACCTTTGGTGACCTTTGGTGACCTTTGGTGACCTTTGGGGTGACCTTTAGTGACCTTTGGGGTGACCTTTGGTGACCTTTGGTGACCTTTGGGGTGACCTTTGGTGACCTTTGGTGACCTTTGGTGACCTTTGGTGACCTTTGGGGTGACCTTTGGTGACCTGTGGTGACCTTGGTGACCTTTGCTGACCTTTGGTGACCTTTGGTGACCTTTGGTGACCTTTGGGGTGACCTTTGGTGACCTTTGGGGGTGACCTTTGGTGACCTTTGGTGACCTTTGGGGTGACCTTTGGTGACCTTTGGGGGTGACCTTTGGTGACCTTTGGGGTGACCTTTGGTGACCTTTGGTGACCTTTGGTGACCTTTGGTGACCTTTGGTGACCTTTGGGGTGACCTTTGGTGACCTTTGGGATGACCTTTGGTGACCTTTGGTGACCTTTGGTGACCTTTGGTGACCTTTGGTGACCTTTGGGGTGACCTTTGGTGACCTTTGGTGACCTTTGGTGACCTTTGGGGTGACCTTTGGTGACCTTTGGGGTGACCTTTGGTGACCTTTGGGGTGACCTTTGGTGACCTTTGGTGACCTTTGGTGACCTTTGGTGACCTTTGGTGACCTTTGGGGTGACCTTTGGTGACCTTTGGATGACCTTTGGTGACCTTTGGTGACCTTTTGGTGACCTTTGGTGACCTTTGGTGACCTTTGGTGACCTTTGGTGACCTTTGGGGTGACCTTTGGTGACCTTTGGGGTGACCTTTGGTGACCTTTGGTGACCTTTGGGTGACCTTTGGTGACCTTTGGGGTGACCTTTGGTGACCTTTGGGGTGACCTTTGGTGACCTTTGGTGACCTTTGGTGACCTTTGGTGACCTTTAGTGACCTTTGGGGTGACCTTTGGTGACCTTTGGGATGACCTTTGGTGACCTTTGGTGACCTTTGGTGACCTTTGGTGACCTTTGGTGACCTTTGGGGTGACCTTTGGTGACCTTTGGTGACCTTTGGTGACCTTTGGGGTGACCTTTGGTGACCTTTGGTGACCTTTGGTGACCTTTGGGGTGACCTTTGGTGACCTTTGGTGACCTTTGGTGACCTTTGGTGACCTTTGGGGTGACCTTTGCTGACCTTTGGTAACCTTTGGTGACCTTTGGGGTGACCTTTGGTGACCTTTGGGGTGACCTTGTGACCTTGGGACCTTCGGTGACCTTTGGTGACCTTTGGTGACCTTTGGTGACCTTTGGTGACCTTGGTGACCTTTGGTGACCTTGGTGACCTTGGTGACCTTTGGTGACCTGGTCCTTTAGTGACCTTTGGGGTGACCTTTGGTGACCTTGGTGACCTTTGGTGACCTTTGGGGTGACCTTTGGTGACCTTTGGGGTGACCTTTGGTGACCTTTGGTGACATTGGTGACCTTGGGGTGACCTTTGGTGACCTTTGGGGTGATCTTTGGTGACCTTTGGTGACCTTTGGTGACCTTTGGTGACCTTTGGGGTGACCTTTAGTGACCTTTGGGGTGACCTTTGGTGACCTTTGTGACCTTGGGGTGACCTTTGGTGACCTTTGGTGACCTTTGGTGACCTTTGGTGACCTTTGGGGTGACCTTTGGTGACCTGTGGTGACCTTTGGTGACCTTTGCTGACCTTTGGTGACCTTTGGTGACCTTTGGTGACCTTTGGGGTGACCTTTGGTGACCTTTGGGGTGACCTTTGGTGACCTTTGGGGACCTTTGGGTGCACCTTTGGTGACCTTTGGGGTGACCTTTGGTGACCTTTGGGGTGACCTTTGGTGACCTTTGGTGACCTTTGGTGACCTTTGGGGTGACCTTTGTGACCTTTGGATGACCTTTGGTGACCTTTGGTGACCTTTGGTGACCTTTGTGACCTTTGGTGACCTTTGGGGTGACCTTTGGGTGACCTTTGGTGACCTTTGGTGACCTTTGGGGTGACCTTTGGTGACCTTTGGGGTGACCTTTGGTGACCTTTGGGGTGACTTTTGGTGACCTTTGGTGACCTTTGGTGACCTTTGGTGACCTTTGGTGACCTTTGGGTGACCTTTGGTGACCTTTGGGATGACCTTTGGTGACCTTTGGTGACCTTTGGTGACCTTTGGTGACCTTTGGTGACCTTTGGGTGACCTTTGGTGACCTTTGGGGTGACCTTGGTGACCTTTGGTGACCTTTGAGGTGACCTTTGGTGACCTTTGGGGTGACCTTTGGTGACCTTTGGGGTGACCTTTGGTGACCTTTGGTGACCATTGGTGACCTTTGGGGTGACCTTTGGTGACCTTTGGGGTGACCTTTGGTGACCTTTGGTGACCTTTGGTGACCTTTGGGGTGACCTTTAGTGACCTTTGGGGTGACCTTTGGTGACCTTTGGTGACCTTTGGGGTGACCTTTGGTGACCTTTGGTGACCTTTGGTGACCTTTGATGACCTTTGGGGTGACCTTTGGTGACCTGTGGTGACCTTTGGTGACCTTTGCTGACCTTTGGTGACCTTTGGTGACCTTTGGTGACCTTTGGGGTGACCTTTGGTGACCTTGACCTTCGGAGTGACCTTTGGTGACCTTTGGTGACCTTTGGGGTGACCTTTGGTGACCTTTGGGGTGACCTTTGGTGACCTTTGGTGACCTTTGGTGACCTTTGGGGTGACCTTTGGTGACCTTTGGGGTGACCTTTGGTGACCTTTGGGGTGACCTTTGGTGACCTTGGTGACCTTTGGTGACCTTTGGTGACCTTTGGTGACCTTTGGTGACCTTTGGGGTGACCTTTGGTGACCTTTGGGATGACCTTTGGTGACCTTTGGTGACCTTTGGTGACCTTTGGTGACCTTTGGTGACCTTTGGGGTGACCTTTGGTGACCTTTGGGGTGACCTTTGGTGACCTTTGGTGACCTTGGGGTGACCTTTGGTGACCTTTGGGTGACCTTTGGTGACCTTTGGTGACCTTTGGTGACCTTTGGTGACCTTTGGGGTGACCTTTAGTGACCTTTGGGTGACCTTTGGTGACCTTTGGTAACATTTGGGGTGACCTTTGGTGACCTTTGGTGACCTTTGGTGACCTTTGGTGACCTTTGGGGTGACCTTTGGTGACCTGTGGTGACCTTTGGTGACCTTTGCTGACCTTTGGTGACCTTTGGTGACCTTTGGTGACCTTTGGGGTGACCTTTGGTGACCTTTGGGGTGACCTTTGGTGACCTTTGGTGACCTTTGGGGTGACCTTTGGTGACCTTTGGGGTGACCTTTGGTGACCTTTGGGGTAACCTTTGGTGACCTTTGGTGACCTTTGGTGACCTTTGGTGACCTTTGGTGACCTTTGGGGTGACCTTTGGTGACCTTTGGGATGACCTTTGGTGACCTTTGGTGACCTTTGGTGACCTTTGGTGACCTTTGGTGACCTTTGGTGACCTTTGGGGTGACCTTTGGTGACCTTGGTGACCTTTGGTGACCTTTGGGGTGACCTTTGGTGACCTTTGGGGTGACCTTTGGTGACCTTTGGGGTGACCTTTGGTGACCTTTGGTGACCTTTGGTGACCTTTGGTGACCTTTGGTGACCTTTGGGGTGACCTTTGGTGACCTTTGGGATGACCTTTGGTGACCTTTGGTGACCTTTGGTGACCTTTGGTGACCTTTGGTGACCTTTGGGGTGACCTTTGGTGACCTTTGGGGTGACCTTTGGTGACCTTTGGTGACCTTTGGGGTGACCTTTGGTGACCTTTGGGGTGACCTTTGGTGACCTTTGGGGTGACCTTTGGTGACCTTTGGTGACCATTGGTGACCTTTGGTGACCTTTGGTGACCTTTGGGGTGACCTTTGGTGACCTTTGGATGACCTTTGGTGACCTTTGGGGTGACCTTTGGTGACCTTTGGTGACCTTTGGTGACCTTTGGTGACCATTGGTGACCTTTGGGGTGACCTTTGGTGACCTTTGGGGTGACCTTTGGTGACCTTTGGTGACCTTTGGTGACCTTTGGGGTGACCTTTAGTGACCTTTGGGGTGACCTTTGGTGACCTTTGGTGACCTTTGGGGTGACCTTTGGTGACCTTTGGTGATCTTTGGTGACCTTTGGTGACCTTTGGGGTGACCTTTGGTGACCTGTGGTGACCTTTGGTGACCTTTGGTGACCTTTGGTGACCTTTGGGGTGACCTTTGGTGACCTTTGGGGTGACCTTTGGTGACCTTTGGTGACCTTTGGGGTGACCTTTGGTGACCTTTGGGGTGACCTTTGGTGACCTTTGGGGTGACCTTTGGTGACCTTTGGTGACCTTTGGTGACCTTTGGTGACCTTTGGTGACTTTTGGGGTGACCTTTGGTGAACTTTGGATGACCTTTGGTGACCTTTGGTGACCTTTGGTGACCTTTGGTGACCTTTGGTGACCTTTGGGGTGACCTTTGGTGACCTTTGGTGACCTTTGGTGACCTTTGGGGTGACCTTTGGTGACCTTTGGGGTGACCTTTGGTGACCTTTGGGGTGACCTTTGGTGACCTTTGGTGACCTTTGGTGACCTTTGGTGACCTTTGGTGACCTTTGGGGTGACCTTTGGTGACCTTTGGGATGACCTTTGGTGACCTTTGGTGACCTTTGGTGACCTTTGGTGACCTTTGGGGTGACCTTTGGTGACCTTTGGTGACCTTTGGGGTGACCTTTGGTGACCTTTGGGGTGACCTTTGGTGACCTTTGGGGTGACCTTTGGTGACCTTTGGTGACCTTTGGTGACTTTGGTGACCTTTGGTGACCTTTGGGGTGACCTTTGGTAACCTTTGGGATGACCTTTGGTGACCTTTGGTGACCTTTGGTGACCTTTGGTGACCTTTGTGACCTTTGGGGTGACCTTTGGTGACCTTTGGGGTGACCTTTGGTGACCTTTGGTGACCTTTTGGGGTGACCTTTGGTGACCTTTGGGGTGACCTTTGGGGTGACCTTTGGTGACCTTTGGTGACCTTTGGTGACCTTTGGTGACCTTTGGTGACCTTTGGGGTGACCTTTGGTGACCTTTGGGATGACCTTTGGTGACCTTTGGTGACCTTTGGTGACCTTTGGTGACCTTTGGTTGACCTTTGGGGTGACCTTTGGTGACCTTTGGTGACCTTTGGTGACCTTTGTGGTGACCTTTGGTGACCTTTGGGGTGACCTTTGGTGACCTTTGGGGTGACCTTTGGTGACCTTTGGGGTGACCTTTGGTGACCTTTGGTGACCTTTGGTGACCTTTGGTGACCTTTGGTGACCTTTGGGGTGACCTTTGGTGACCTTTGGGATGACCTTTGGTGACCTTTGGTGACCTTTGGTGACCTTTGGTGACCTTTGGTGACCTTTGGGGTGACCTTTGGTGACCTTTGGGGTGACCTTTGGTGACCTTTGGGGACCTTTGGGGCGACCTTTGGTGACCTTTGGTGACCATTGGTGACCTTTGGGGTGACCTTTGGTGACCTTTGGGGTGACCTTTGGTGACCTTTGGTGACCTTTGGTGACCTTTGGTGACCTTTGGGGTGACCTTTAGTGACCTTTGGGGTGACCTTTGGTGACCTTTGGTGACCTTTGGGGTGACCTTTGGTGACCTTTGGTGACCTTTGGTGACCTTTGGTGGACCTTTGGGGTGACCTTTGGTGACCTGTGGTGACCTTTGGTGACCTTTGCTGACCTTTGGTGACCTTTGGTGACCATTGGTGACCTTTGGGGTGACCTTTGGTGACCTTTGGGGTGACCTTTGGTGACCTTTGGTGACCTTTGGGGTGACCTTTGGTGACCTTTGGGGTGACCTTTGGTGACCTTTGGGTGACCTTTGGTGACCTTTGGTGACCTTTGGTGACCTTTGGTGACCTTGGTGACCTTTGGGGTGACCTTTGGTGACCTTTGGGATGACCTTTGGTGACCTTTGTGACCTTTGGTGACCTTTGGTGACCTTTGGGGTGACCTTTGGTGACCTTTGGTGACCTTTGGTGACCTTTGGGGTGACCTTTGGTGACCTTTGGGGTGACCTTTGGTGACCTTTGGGGTGACCTTTGGTGACCTTTGGTGACCTTTGGTGACCTTTGGTGACCTTTGGTTGACCTTGGGGTGACCTTTGGTGACCTTTGGGATGACCTTTGGTGACCTTTGGTGACCTTTGGTGACCTTTGGTGACCTTGGTGACCTTTGGGTGACCTTGGTGACCTTTGGGGTGACCTTTGGTGACCTTTGGTGACCTTTGGGGTGACCTTTGGTGACCTTTGGGGTGACCTTTGGTGACCTTTGGGGTGACCTTTGGTGACCTTTGGTGACCTTTGGTGACCTTGGTGACCTTTAGTGACCTTTGGGGTGACCTTTGGTGACCTTTGGGATGACCTTTGGTGACCTTTGGTGACCTTTGGTGACCTTTGGTGACCTTTGGTGACCTTTGGGGTGACCTTTGGTGACCTTTGGTGACCTTGGTGACCTTTGGGGTGACCTTTGGT
>CALNHX010009650.1:0-47658 GCA_940337035.1 Agriotes lineatus | reverse complement strand
ATTAGGTACTGTTGTCGCTATCGCTGAAGAATTAAACTACATCCGCGGGAGGGAATGATACATTTTCCTCCCTAGTAATACAAATAGCTATAAAAATATGTTAGGTAACTTTTGAAATTTTAAAACAAAATATCAATTTGGTGTTGATCAGGGACTGTTGAAAGTTGACAGGTGACTGATAAACCTAGAATTTGTACAGCAGATACAAAAACAAAAGACATTTGCTCAAGCACGTAACAATGAAGTCATTTTTACATTCAAGAGACCTTCATGCCATGTATTCAAAAAGAAATTACATAAGGGTTGGCCATGGTAAATAAAACTAATGCCGACAGCAAGCTTTAGAGAGAACAATTTTTAGAATTTTCAATCACGATATCAGCTATAAACTTATGACACCAACAACAGTGATGACAGTTAATGAATTCTAAAGCTTGCTGTTGACATTACTTTTATATTCCATGTCCAACCCTTATCTAATTTGTTTTTGAACACACCGTATGGGAAACGGGTTAAAATACGTATTTCATAAAATTACTGTCAACGCTCGACAATTAAATTGCTCAGGATGCAAAATCTTATCAACCTCTTTAATAATACCTATTGATTTTAGTTTAGGGCAATAAAATATCTGAAATTACGTAAATTTTGTCACTATGCACTGTTCTTTTAACAAACTAAATTGAATTGCGTGTAAAATAATTAAGAAGCCAATATTTGAATGCCTTGTAGTTAGGTAGTATGAGGGTTGAATGTTTTTTATGTTTCGTCCGTCAACGCAGCAACCTGTAGAATGTAAAAAAGTAATGTTGGATGAGGTGAGCGCAATTATAAAAAAGTCATGATTTTTATAGGACACTATTCCAAATTTGTAATAATAATAATCGAAGCTAACATGCAGCAGCAGTCCGTAAAAATTGTGCACTACGTGCCAGTATACAAAGCAGCATATGAGCATTACAAGGCAAGAAAGCAACAAAGAATGGACAATTTACAAAATGTTTAATGCAAGAATGCGGTAAACTTATACGGCGTTTTTAAATTGAATTAGTGCCATACCCCATACTGCATTTTTGAGTCAACCAGGCATGGAATTTTGCAATGAGATACATTTTATTTGTGTGTTTTACGCTGTTTAAATGTTATCAGATTTTGGGCGTTTAGTTCAATTCCTCACTCAAAAACGTTATTTTCTGGACTTAACGCCTGTTACACTTGCACGGCAGTATAACCCTATGTTAGTACATCGTTTAAAACAAGCAAATTGAAATGAATAAATCATTATTATCTACTCCTACCTTACGTATAATGGCCATGAATTATGATTCATAATTCACGGTTTGCAGCCAATCATAAAATTCTATTTTCATAATTCAATAGTTTGCAAGTTGCAACCAATCAGCAAATTCTATTTTCATTATTCAATAGGTTGTAGCCAATTACAAAATGCATTCTTATTATTAAATGACTTTTGAAGTTAACAGCTATCACAAATGTCATAATTCGGAAATATGAACACAAAACTTCTATTGCATAGTAGTAGATAACATATCGTATTACATTCGCGATTATGGCTATTATTCACTCAGATGACTTGTGCCACGCGCCTTCGGCTTGTGGCTCAAATGTCATCTTCGTGAATAATGGCAGTCATAATCGCTCATATAATAATATACTATTATGAATTAATATCGTCTAATGGAGCTATTTTAATTTATATTTTTACCGTAGGTATTATAATCTGTAATGCACTTAACCGCAAATATAGTTTTAGCCTCTTACACTTAGCGTCTTTCACAATAAATATTAGTATCACTATTGCAAGCTACAGATCACATCTACGCACCAATGCTCGTGACGCCTCGTACAAAATGCAAAAGTTGCTGTTATTCGACTCGTCAGAGAAAATAATTAATTAAGCTTATATTGCGCGCGGAATACCCTATTGCGATTTGCTTAATATGTAACTTAATAAGACCTTATCATATTTTTTGCATTCTAGAGATTTGGCACCCAGTCGAGGTCAGTAATTTAGTAATTGAAATACCAGAAAGTAATTGAATTACCTCGAGTAATTTCAATTGCCACAGGTAATGCAAATACTTGTAAAGTAATTTAAATACTTTAGAATAATTTAATTACACAAAAGTAATTGAGTAATTGAATGTAGTAACTAATTACTTTGAAAAAGTAATTTTCAAGTACTTTTTAACAAAAATGGCAATTCCCAATTACAATTACCTTATTTTGAAAAGTAATTCACTTCCAAGGCAAATAAATAAAAAGGAATTTAATTAAAAAGTAATCAATTACTGCCCAGCTCTGCTTACAACTCAAAGCCAATACTAAAAAATTCCCTGAAGAATATAAATAAATACCTTGGAAGTGTAATATCGCAAGACGGTAAATGTGACACCGTAGTAAAACGACACAAATATTCTACTCCTTGCTTTGGTTCACAAAAATGAATCTAAACACAAAGACGCAAATATACTGAATAATAATGAAAGATATTATAAACATATAAATAAATGAGAGGAACAAAAGTAGAATTAAAGCTATAGGAATAGATTAGCTTCATCCAGCATGCAGAATTTATCGGTTGAAACATATATAAAACAGACACATTTGCGAATGGACACAATCGGACAACGAATAAAACAAAAACAGATGGTGTGGTACGGCCATATGACCGTATGAAAAGAATTGCAGGCGGAAGATAGCCAGAGCAAGTGTTTATACACCGCTACAAAATAGAAGAAAAAGAGGAAATCGTCGAAGCACGTGGGAAAAGGTATAGAAAGAGCCATGAGAACTAGGGAAATTGAAGAAGCTTTGCAGGTTGAAATTCCAACTGCGGCAAAAGCTGTTGACTTCTCTTTCGCCTAATTCCCGTATTTTGAATAGATATGGGAAAAATTATTCTTCCAATTATATCGGTACAGGCTTTATTAAAAATTATTTTAAATATTCTCGTAAATATAAAGTTTCTTAGGTAACCAAAGACACTTCCATGCTCTTTGATAGTGAGTCTGTAGAAAGATTTAAATGGTCACCATCTCCAGCCTTGCTTCTCTACGATTCTTTCAAGGAGTAAATTTATAATCTGTCATTTAGCAACGTAAGTTCTCCACCCTTAAGTATTCGAAAAGTAGAACACGAGCTGAAAAATTTCTTTATTTTCATCGGCACTCAGTGCGGTAATAGATAATATTACTTCACTCAGTGCGGTAATAGATCGAGTACTCCTTGCATTACCAGCGTTCTGCAATTGTCATATTCGTAAAACTTGACGTTTTTAATCTATAATTCAGTTGACAGTTTGATTTCGAACCAAGCAGTTTCATTTCAACAGAATTTAACAGAGTAATAATTGTGTGAAAAATGGAAATTTCGAATCGTGATTTTCGAGTGATGATCTTTTATGATTTTCGATACGGTTTAACACCGCAGCAATGTGTGGAAAAACTTAGTTCGTTATTTGGGGATGAAGCACCATCCAAAACTACGGTTTACAAGCGTGGAAGACCAACGTTTGATGACTATCTTAGCGAAGGAGGCCCATGCACCTCTGTTGTCGCGAAAAATATCGATGCTGTGCGTAAAATGATTTTTTCTACTCCTGTAACTAAAATGCCATTTAACATACTAACATACACGTCGCTAAGTGACCTTTTAATCATGCCTTCATAACCTATGACTAAAGAGCTTCTTAGTCATGAGCTGAAGTTGGCAACGATGTTTTAGTCATGAGCTGAAGTTGGCAACGAAGTTTTAGTCATGGGGTGAAGTTAGGTTCAAATAGTATTTGCTTTATTAGCCACAGCCAAAACTAAAATCAAGTTAGTTTTCAACCGTCACTTTGACGTTTGTCAAGCATAATTTAACCTAATATAATAAATGTCAAAATTTTTATGAAATAATATGATGTTATATTCTCTAAATTTGCGGTCGTAGAAAAAGTATAGTATGCAACTCGTTTTATAAACTTATTAGTCACTCATTTTATTAAACACTCGCTCCGCTGCGCTTCGCTCGTGATTAATAAAACTCGTAACTAAAATGACGTTTATAAAACTTGATACATAATATACTATTTTCTACTCCTGTAACTAAAATGACATTTAACATACTAACATACACGTCGCTAAGTGACCTTTTAATCATGCCTTCATAACCTATGACTAAAGAGCCTCTTAGTCATGAGCTGAAGTTGGCAACGATGTTTTAGTCATGGGGTGAAATTACGTTCAAATAGTATTTGCTTTATTAGCCACAGCCAAAACTAAGATCAAGTTGGTTTTCAACCTTCTCTTTGACGTTTGTCAAGCATAATTTAACCTAATATAATAAATATCAAAATTTTAATGAAATAATATGATGTTATATTCTCTAAATTTGTGGTCGTAGAAAAAGTATAGTATGCAACTCGTTTTATAAACTTATTAGTCACTCATTTTATTAAACACTCGCTTCGCTGCGCTTCGCTCGTGATTAATAAAACTCGTGACTAAAATGACGTTTATAAAACTTGATACATAATATACTATTATCTTACAGTAGCGCCTATTACCATACATTATACAACTGTTTTCAGTAACTAAAGTGAAGTTTTACTCACAAGTGAGTTTTCATTATTTATACTACTGCATTGTTGGTAGCACTGTTAACCTATGTCAAATTCGTAATTTTCAGGTTAAGTTTTGCGTCAGTCTGTGTCAAATAACAAACAAAACCTAACCTACGAACCTCGAATTTGACACAGACTGACAATACACTTCAGTACTGCCAATACACTTCAGTACTGTCAAACGTATATCACAAATCATAGGCGACTAATTATAAATTTATTTCGCGACATATTCTGACTGCGCAAACTATTTAGGCACAAGAATTGCTACTGTAAGATAAAACGTCGTATATCACACGTGAGCGAAATGCCATTATAAGCTCGTGAGAAACTGTATCGCTCGTGCTGGGCACTCGCGATTCAAAATTCTCACTCGCAAATAATGATGCATTTCTCTCACTTATAATATAATCTATTATTATCAGACCGGCATGTGACATACAGAGAGATTTTCTTTACTACGAACACGGCAGACGATATGTCGAATTTACAAATGCCGAGAATTTGACGTTCACAGTTCGCGTATTTTAGCAGTAGATAATATCTGCTATCATTTCTATCTTAAAATCGATAACTACTAAGTAACGGAGCAGTGCAAATTGTAAAATTGTATTAATAGGATCCAACGGTCCAGGAAATTCAAAATTCTTTCACAAGATTTGGAAATAGGCGTTCTTCATCGTTATCAACATTCCATGGAGTTTTCAAATTTTGGAAACTTTGGATGTGTTTCTCCCCAAAAGCACAAAAGGACTAACGTTCCCAACGAAGACATATTATTCATTTAAATAAATTGCAGAACTAGTAGATTTACTGCGATATTCTTCCCGATGGCTATTTCAGATGTAGGGAATGTGACAGAAATGCCGAAAACTTTCTCTGGAAAGTCGTTTTCACTGCAATTAACGATTTGAAGAACTGCGTTTAAAAATTAAAGGCGTTGGCTGATGTGCGGAGAAGTTTCTATGATCGCTTAGAATATTCTTTAGCGAAAGAATGCGGACTCTTTGAATTTTGTTGTTTGAAATAAAAATGGTTTTACTTTTGTTTACATCTCTTTTTTTTACTACGAATTGGTTGGTTCGGAAGAAATTATTTCTTTCTTCGCAATACGTTTTACTTTGTGAACTACTTTTACTTTACTGTTAATCTTTAAAAATCCTGTTTTTCAACTCTGAATTTATCACCTGAATTAACCACATAATAACACAGTACCTCATACATTCTTTCTGTGATATAATAATTAATTAACAAAAATTACACTAGGAGTGGATGCCTCGTCTGCGTTGAACAATTACTTAAACAATCAACGCAGACTACCTGTGGATTAATGTGAGAGTACCTTAGATCGACTGTCCATCGGTCTTGGCGTCTTTTTAGGCAATCGTAAATTGGCCTTGATTTACCTACCCGTGTCGCAGTTCATGAATTTTCACCTATAGTGAGACAGAGACATCCTTAGGCATTGCGGCGAAGTAAATACATACGATTTTGTACGATCATTTGCATGTCTGAAAGCTTTGTAGTCGTTGGATACCTCACAATTTGAAAGAAGAACAAAAACAGGCACGTGTCAAGTGGTGCAAGGAAAAACTAAAAAAATTCGAAGGTGGTCGTTCAAATTCTGTATATAACATCGTAACAGGTGACGAATCTTGGATATATTCATATGAGCCTGAACCTAACCAGCAATCGACTGTATGGGTGTTTCAAAATGAACCTAAACCAATAAAAGTCGTGCGTTCAAGAAGCGTTTCGAAAAGAACGATTGCTTGTTTCTTCGGAAAAACCGGTCATGTAGCAACTGTTGCATTAGAGGATCGCAGGACAGTTAATGCTCACTGGTATACTTCAATTTGTTTGCCGGAAGTTATCGCTGAAATCAGAAGAAACAACGTAAACCGGCGAAGCATTGTTCATCATGACAATGCAAACGTTCACACAGCACGACGAACTATCGAGTTTTTGACCAGTAATAACATCCAATTAATGATTCATAGCCCATATTCGCTTGATTTAGCGCCCAATGACTTCTTCTTATTCGGATACATCAAAAATAAAACGCGCGGGGAGCGTTTTTCATCGCCTGAAGAGGCCGTTGAAGCATTTAAATCGCTTGTTTTGGAGGTTCCTCGCTCAGAGTGGAAAAAGTGTTTTGCAGATTGGTTTCATCGGATGCAAAAGTGTATAGGTTTTAAAGAGGGATATTTTGAGAAGCAATAAAGCGATTTACATATCGTAATTTGTGTTTTTTTTTACATTTTCCGCAAACTTTAGCAGTACCCCTCGTAATACACTGAACCACAATTTATTGATGAAGATAATAGTTACTTACATCAAAGTCGGGAAAGTTAGCTATTGAAGATGAGAAGCATTATTGAGAGTACGATGCCGTTAGGCAGAGTACCTTACGCTCCGAGTCTTGCAAGATAACTTTACAGACGTGGACTGTATAATTTTTTTTAAATCTGCAAAAATCATTGTTTTAAAGAATAACAAAATTAGTTGTAGTTTAAATAAAAATAAAAATTAAGGTGGTTAAAGAAAATCACATTGCTTGGCCATGACAAAATTAATAAATCTCCTAAAACTGCTATAAAAAGTGACATAAGAGTCTGGTAAAATGTTACCATCTTAGGCAAGGAATCATAAACTGTCACATGTCAAATCAGTCTTGTATTTTTTTATATTATTTGACAGTTTCAGCAAAAATATTGAACGATACACGTTTGCTTATGGCACTTAACGAAACTCGTTTGATCGCCGGCTCACCGCCTCGTTCTGGTAATCACACTCGTTTCGTTAAGATGATTAGAATCAAACTAGTATCGTTAATATCTATGATATTATTTTGGGACCATAATCTTGTTTATTGGACCTAGACAGAGGGCGTCCGAAGGCGTATAAAGTTGCTAAGCAGTATAAGAAACACCAATACCAACAATCTGCATAGACACCATACCACATCCAAAAAATCACAGCTCAAACACAACGATCACGCAGAAGTCTGTAGCCAAAATACTGAATATTTAAATTTTGTTTATTTTGGGAACCAAAGTAAAATAATACGTATGTACCACGTGCATAATCGCGATTATAGCCTTCGGGAAATTGAAAGCTCTCCGCTTCGCGTCGCGCTTTAAACATTTCCGCGTGCTATAATTTATTGATTATGCTCTTAATACATAAATTACTATTAGTTGTTGATAATTCCAACATATTTTTGGAATGTAAATATATTCTTTGGTTCTTTGAATAAGATTCTTCTTTTTGCCTGACAACTGGCAAAATATTCAAAACATAGCCTTCTTGATATGTTTTTAAAAGTTTATAGGATAGTTTCGTTATCAATATCGTTCATTTTATATATACCGGTTGACAGGTTTCAAAACCTAACATAGCAAGATTTATATGGTTAGTAAACAAATTATATGTCTTTCAGCCCCTCCCTTCTCCCCCATAAGTTAAAGTTCTGATCTAGTCAACTTTGTTTGTTAACCCTCAGACTGCGGAAACCGGGTCTCAAGTAACCCGAACTTTCTTTTTTCTTAAATAATTCTACCGTTTTCCAATATACTGCTTTGGGTGTTCGCGTATTCCTCGAAGCTGTTATGGAGATGCTGTAGAATAAATTTCGTGGAGAAATGTCTTGGTATACCTGAGATAATCCGTTCGGGACACCTGAGACCCGGTTTTCGCGGTTTTGCGCTCCATTGTTTTTTTCTTGTTTTCTGGAGTATAATAACACTGTTATTATTATTTAATTATGCTTAATGTGCTTTAACTACACGGTCATTAGCACAAAGTAACGTAACATATTTTACAATAACTTCATTAAATTAGTAATTTTAAAGAATTTCATAAGGATGGGGGGATTTTTGAAGGCCTCGTCTATTGTTGGGGGTATGTGAAGGTTCTTTCTGGAATCATCGTATTTCTTGCATTCTGTTAAGATGTGGTCGGTTGTGAGGGGTACATTACACACATCACAATTTGGTCTTTCACTTTTATCTAGCAAGTAAGAATGTGTTAATCGACTGTGTCCAATTTTCAGCCTGGTAAGGCATACTTGTTGACGTCGACTATTGGGCTGGTAAAAGAGAATGGATTTGGTGTCGAATCGATTTCCACATGTTGTCTTCAATTCGTTTTCTGTTTGCTGAGTTAGGCAGTCCTTAAAGTTGTTCTTGGCGTCGTAATGGGTAATATAGTTGAAGTTGACAGCTTCATTCGAGGATATTGCTTCTTTTGCGTACCTATCTGCGTCTTCGTTACCTGGAATTCCGGTGTGTGAAGGTACCCATGCAAATTGAAGCATCTTTCCCGTGCGGGTGATAGTGGTCACTAACTTTTGGATTTGGCATAATAGAGATTCGTTCGGATACAGGTTTCCTATGGCCTGAAGGGCACTTTTGGAGTCCGAGCACAGAAGGTAATTGCCGCCTGTTTGGCCCTGGATCCATTCTAATGCTTTTAATATGGCAATGACTTCTCCTGTGAAAACACTGGTGTTTGGATGTAGGCGAACTTTAACGTTGATGTCACGAGTGACAAAAGCTGCCCCTACTCCGATATCGTTTTTCGACGCGTCTGTGAATATATATGTGTAATTCGAGAACGGGTACTTGTGGCAAAGTTCATTAAAACTGGCCCGAATTATTGCACAATTGTTATCAGTCTTGGTGATCGGTAAGAGATCAAAATTGACATTAAGAGAGGAGTGTGCCCAGGGAGCCATTTCTGGTGTAACTTTGGGGACAATTTGGGGAAATTGTAGGCTAACCTGGTTTAATAATTGTGTGATTCTGTAGTGGGATGGTTTAGGAAGATGGGGTTTTTTGTCATAGACTGAGTGGAACAGTGGGTCAAATATTGAGTGATAGACAGGGTTTTGGGGGGTGGAGGCTACTGATGAAGCGTATTTGAGCAAAAGTATTTCTCTTCTTCGTTGCAGTGGAAGTTCTTTGGCATTACAAAGAACTTTGCTGGTTGGACTAGTTATATAAGCTCCTGTGGCAATTCTTATAGCGGTATTGTGCACCGCATTCAGTACTTTTAATTTGTTGGGATTAGCTGATGCGTAAACTATTGAGCCATAGTCAAGTTTAGAGCGAATCAGGGTTCTGTACATTGTCATTAAGGTTGGCGTATCTGCTCCCCAGTCATAATTTGCTAGAGCTTTCAGGATATTTATTTTAGATTTACACTTGTTTTTAAGTGTCTCTAAGTGTGTACACCAAGAATGGCGCTTATCGAAGAAAAGTCCAAGTAGCTTGACGTGTTCACTATATTCAATCGGGTGGTTGTTTAATTTTAATCTGGGTTCCTGATTGTGTAAATCTTTTTTGCGGAAATGGATAGCTTTTGTTTTACTTGGAGAGAATTTGAACCCTGATATTTGTGACCAATTTGCCAAGTTGTCGATAGCATTCTGTAAATGATTTTGGATGGAAGTTAAATCCTTGCCCTTGCAATAAATTGTAATATCGTCTGCAAATAGGCTGATGTTTGTAGGTGGAGCAATGTTATTTGTGACGTCATTGATTGCTATTAGAAAAAGCGTAACGCTCAAGATTGACCCTTGGGGGACTCCATTCTGTTGGATCATGGTGGATGAGTAATGTCCGTTATATTTTACTTTAAACCTTCTTTCTTCTAGAAAGTTGTTTAAAAAGGCTAGTAAATTTCCGTTTAAACCGTAGTCCATGAGAGATTTTAGGATACGATATCGCCACGCCATATCAAAAGCCTTTTGTAGGTCAAAACATACGGCGATTAAGTGAGACTTATTAGCAAAGGAATCACATATGTCGGAATCTAGGCGAATTAATTGGTCATAAGTAGAGCGATTACGCCTGAAGCCACTTTGGTACATGGACAGTATGTTATAGTATTCGAGGAACCAACATAGCCTATTGTTTAGTATTTTTTCTAACAGTTTGCAGAGAGTACAGGTGAGGGATATTGGTCGATAGCTTGAAGGGTTGGATCTGTCCTTATCAGATTTATAGATTGGGATGACTATGGCCTCCTGCCATGCTGAAGGAAATTGATGATTATTCCACAGCACATTATATATATCTAGCAGCTTATTTTTGGCGTTTCTGGACAACTTTTGAAGAAATATAAACGGTATGTCATCAGGACCGGGTGCTGAGTTCCGACATCTCTGTAAGGCGAAATCAAACTCTCGTCTAGTAATGGGAGAATTAATGGGGTTTGTTGGGTCATTTGTTATTGATATTGGTGTTTCGTTAGTTTTTCGGTGCTGTTCAAAAGCGTGATCGTAATTATCGTTGGATGAAGTATTTGCGAATGTCTTGGCTAGAGTTTCAGCTATTTCAGGTGCTGAGGTTACAATTGTGTTTTGAGTTTTAAGTGCAGTAATACTTCGTGGAGAAGAATTGCCCTTAAAAGCACTTAGTTTCCTCCAGACTTCGGATATATTCGTATTGATATTTAGAGACGATACGTATGACTTCCAGGACTCCGCTTTTCTAGTTTTTATTAGTTTTCTTGCTCTGGCTCTATATTTCTTAAATGTGATGAAGTTTTCAAGGTTGGGGTGCTTTTTGTATATACGAAATGCCCTTTTACTTTCTTTGATGACTTTCGAACAATCTTGATTCCACCAAGGCACAGATTTGCGTTTGAGTGGAGGATTAGTTCTGCCAATCGTTGTATCGGCTGTTTCAACTACTATTTGGGAAAATTGGGAAACTAATGTATCGGGGTCCATTTTAGTATTAATCAGGTTCAGTTTGGAATCTATAGATAGCGAAAATTGGTCCCAGTCAGCTGTTAAAAGTTTCCATCTCGAAACAGGGCTATAAGTCTGTTTGGGGGAATCAACGAAATTAATTTGGATGGGGAAGTGATCGCTATCATAGAGGTGAGGAAGGACTTCCCATGATATATCTACAGATAGCTGACTAGAGCACATGGTGAGGTCAATGGCGGATAGCGTTCCTGTTGACATTGATATATGTGTAGGTGTCCCATCATTTAGTAACACAACATCTAAATTATCTATAACTTTTTCCACTATTCTGCCTCTTCGATCTAGTGATGCAGATCCCCAAAGAGGGTTGTGGCTGTTGAAATCGCCTACAATAATGAAGGGCGGGGGAAGCTGTTGAAATAGGTTTAGAAGATCAGATTGTTCGATTCTTTGACTATTAGGCAAATAAACACAACATAAGGTTATTTTTTTGGGATATGAGAACTGCAGAGCTACAGCTTCAATACTGGTAGTAATTGGTACACTTTGATAGATATGTGTGTTTTTTATAAAAATTGCTACTCCACCGCTCGCTATGTTTTGATTGTCGCGATTTTTATGATATGAAGAGTAACCTTTGAGGATTGCAACGTTGTTTTTCTTAAAATTGGTTTCTTGGATACAGAGCACATCGGGGAGGTAGTCGGATATAAGTAGATTGATATTTTCTAAACGGGTATAATACCCGTTGACGTTCCATTGTATGACTGTGAATTTTAATTAATAAGTGGAGTGCGTTGAGCTAGAGTCTGAGTCGGAAAGCTGGGATAGTTTTTTTCGTATTCGGGTACATCGATTTTTAATGCTTCTGTGGTTGAGGTGTGGGTAGATATCACTAATCATGTTTGTAATTCCTTCGATATCTTTCGAGTAGGTTAAAGCCACGCTAATGAGGTCTTCTGTGCTGTATGAATTTTCTAAAAAGTCCTTGAAAAGATCATAAGATAAAACGTAGTTTCTGGTGGTGTCTTTCAGTAGCTTTTCTGCGGGTTTTAATTGCTCTGTAAGAGTTTGACTAAGATTGGGGTCTATTTGTGTCGTTTTAGATTTTTTTGTTTTTGGAGTGGGTTTTTTGAACGGTTCTTCATTTTCTGACTCATTCGCTTCGTTGCTCTGGTTTTCTGTAGTTTGGAGAGTATCTCTTTGAGTTTCGCTTGCGGTGCTGGATGATACTTGTCGTTTTAATCCTTTTTGTGGTAAGTTATCCTCTACTTGCATTTGGGTGGCTTGTGGCACAACTGTTTCCTCATTAGTATGGATATTCACTTCGTTGATGTTGGTGAGATTAATGGGGCATCGAGCTGCTGGATGCCCGGATTGTTTGCAAACGTAACAAGACATCCCGTCTGTAGAGATAAAGATTCTGTAAGTTGCCTCGTCATGCTGGACAAGAATATTATCTGGGATATTTTTACATTCTTCAGAAATATAGATTTGCCGACGGAAGCTAAGAATGTGCGAAAATCCTTCATCAGATAGGCCTGCACGTAGGAATGTCATTGGAGATACGAGCTGTAAACCTTTTGTGGCAAGCACATTTTCGATGGCCTCATGTGGTATCGTGGGAGACACATTAGATAGCACAATTCTTGTTGCGGGGGTTATCAAACGCCGTAATTTTAATTTATTTTCCCCAATTTGTATTTGATTGAATGTTTTATTAATTATTTCGTCGACTACTTCTTTGCTTGATAAATATACGCAAAAACGATTATTTGAGATTTTTGAGGCGAAACGAATGTGGCCTGCATTTGTAATTTTGGCAATTGCTTTTATGTATTCTATTTGGGGTAGCCCCTCAATCGTGTCTATGACTATGGCTTGGTCTTTTTTAGGAAACATCGCATGACGGGATTTGGCAACAGAAGAGAATGTTCGTTGGGTACTTTCGTGGGTTGATGGGTTCAAGGTAGGAGTCTGTGGGTCAGGGATAAAACTTTCAGGATTTGTCATTTTGGAGATATGATGTTTTTGCTAACCTGGGGTGAGATAGGCATCTGTCCCGGTAAGAACACTCGTGCACTTGTTTTTAAAATAATAACCATTCACTGAGCGCTCGTATCTACAACCGTCTCACACCACTACTTCAAATGAACTCCCATAATAACACTGTGTAAAAACATAAACAAAAAGAATGGATCCTAATAAAATTCCCCTTACGGAACAACAATTGTATGACGAACTAATGCGTGATGATAACGAAAACGACTTTCATTTTTTGTCTGATGAGGACAGTGGCAGCGATAAAAGTGACGCAGAATATGAAGAATTTTTTAGTCTGCAGGTCAATAAAAATAAAAGTTTTATGATTATATTATCATGTGCAAGTATGTATTAGAAAATCAGACATTGTGGTGTTTTAAAACTAATTTAAAAAAATTGAATTCGATCCGGGTCACTAAAGACCCATTTCCGCACTCTGCGTAACTGAAATTATTTCCGCCGGGCGAGGGTTAAATTAAAAATAGTGTTTAACTTTTAGTTAGACGATTTTATTTAAAGTTTTACTCACACAATATCTGTAAACAATTCTGTTCCATCAAATATGTTGAACGTATAACAAAGTCCTTCACTCGTTATAATTGGTGAAAATAACTTCGATCTGTGTTCATAAAACTGTTTTCCCGCCCACTGAACATCGTAGCAATAGTCTTCAAAGTGTGGACTCGCCTGTTTAAAGAAATATTAGTTAATTATATGATTGAAAAAAAACAATTACTTCCGTAAGCTAAGTTCAATTACTTGCCTTTTTTTAAAAAAGCTTAATTGAAAAATGAAGTTAAAGTACTTAACAAAACTGAAAACAAAGGTAGTAAGTGTCTCGAAAGTGATACATCTTAGAGTTCAACTGATCGTATTGAGAAAAAATTGCATACATTGGCTACTATGTGTTCCACTTTCTACGATTGATGTAACAAAAAAGGACTACTTAAAATACACAAAAAATAATTGTTACATTTCAATTCTTTTTTACGGTCTGGCCAATGTCAACTTTATTTGTAAACAAATATGCAAAGTCAACATGTCTACTTGATTTCGTTTTCATCATGATCCCTCATTACCTACGATGATGTAAACGTCAAGACCTAGACTTACAAAATTTAGTTGATTTCGGAGACCACGGCCATTGTCATTATATAATTAACGACTTTCAAAATTAAACCTTCTCATTGCCCAGATAGAAGAACTGAACGTTTCGCCCACTTTCATATCGAGCTTTCTTCAAGAGAAGGAGCTAAATATTACGGTAAGTCAACGTGTAAACGCCAGATGCACAACTCTTTTTGCAAGAGTAACCTTCAGTCAGCAATTCCCTTGTACGCTATGCTGTTTCCACATCTCAATTCGATAACATCCACGCTGAGTTATATTTGGAAGGCTCTTAGCAGCAACAGTTACCGGGCTTGGAATATACAGCCTGAGGTCAATCGCCATCTCCATCCACAGCCAACCAAACCTCCGAAAAGCAATCCTCACACAGCAATAGCCTTTGTTTCATATATCCACCAAGTCACCGATCGCAGTTTCTTCGACAACAAAACATCAAAACAGTTTTCAAACTTCCGAACAAAATCTCAAAGATGATAAATCAAACATCATTTGCATCAAAATGTGTTTACAGGGTAGCTTGCTCTTGTAATTCTGTGTACATTGACTAAACAGGGTGTTCAGTAAAAACCTGTATTTCTGAACACCAATGGTATCTCAGGTCAAATCTTGTAGCGTTATCAGCTATTGCCGAACACCAACGTGATATGGGCTATAAAATAAATTTTGCTGAAACCTTTATTATCTGCCAATCTCCATTCTTCTCTAGCAGACAACCTCAATAATCTCAGTCGAGACGAAGGTTGCTCTCTTTTTTTCATGTGAAAAGCACTCATTTCTAAACCCCGTCCCCACTTTCTTTACTCAACCGCGAAGACTCGACTCTCGTCTATACATTTCACCTTCTTCCTTCCGTTCAGTAGAAGAGTTTCGCCTCTAGTAATGTAGACACATTGGGTTACTGTTCTCTTCTATCTCTTATCCTTACCCAAAAGGGTTTCACCTCTGGTGTAGTTTACACATTAATCTGATCTTTTGCTCCTTCTCCTGATAAAAAATGTTGAGTTCTTCTATCTCAACTATAATACGGTCCAATCTCGGAAGTCGTTAGTACACCTGTACGTTAGTAATCAAAATTTGTAGTTTAAAAGTAGAATTGGTATTACTAGAGCTGGAGACCTGTTTCAATGCCAATTCTCCATCCTCTTCAGTCAAGCACGTCTTCTATCAGCCGTCTAGTTTCCATCTATTTCCTAATTCCTTTCTTCCGTGACAGCCTAGGTGGACGTTACTTTTACCTATCTGGTGGAGTTCATTTCCATATTCGTTTCGATCATCCGCGTAAGACGTCCGAATCATTTTAGTGCTTGCCCTTTCACTCTCACTATATTATTCTTTGTATGTATATCCCTTCCGACTTATTCATTGGTAATATATTCCATTCTTGATATATCAATAACATTTACTTTTTTTATATTCGGCGTTCAATGTCCATATTTCGGCGTCGTAGCATACTAACGAGTTTCCGATATGTTTTTTTGTTTCGGCTGTTATATTTTTATCCCATCTTAAAGAGTTCATGGATCCTATTATTTTTTTACTTTCTTGTATCCTATGTTTTTATTTCTGTCGTATCATATCGATTTCGTGATATTATAGTATCGAGATATTTAAACTAGTTAACTTGTTTGATATTAGAATGTTCATTTCCAATTTATAGTCGTACACTCTGTTTTACTGGAATTGATTTTAGTCTCCACTTTTTGAATGCAATTTTTGCAATATAAACTTTCGGTCGAATGAGTCTTGAATATTAATTGCTTGGTTATCTGCAAGGTTAAACTAGAATAAGCATCGGCCATTAATTGGAATTCCCACTTTCCATCATCAATTCGCTTGTGCGCCGGGCTGATTCCATATCCTAACCTGATAATATTCACGCCGATCTGAATCAAATTCGAAAATCTCTTAGGAACAACAGTTGCAGTGCTAGGGATACACAGTCTCCATCTTCACCCACAGCCGAGAATCAATCGTCCCTATATCCACAAAGTCACCAAAGGCGTAGGAAAGTTTTTTCGAAAACAATACATCAAAGCAGTATTTAAACTCCGAGCAAGATCTCACAGTTTCTACCCTCTCCCAAAGGTAAATTAAACATATGTCATCTAAACGTATTTACAACGTTCCTTTCGCCTGTAATGCTGTATACATTGGTAAAACAGGACGTTCAGTAAAATTTCGTATATCTGAACACTAGCGCTGCTTTGGGTCGGGTATCGTTTTATCATCAGCCATCGCGGAACACCAACGTGATACCGGCCCTAAGATCATTTTTGATTAATTTTCTAAATCTCGCTCACCGCTCCCTTCACCCAACCGCAACGACGCTAGACTATAAATCTATGCACATTGAGTTACCGTGCTTTTCTATCCCTTCCTTTGCAAAAGAATTTTGCCTCTGGCGTAGTCTAGCCGTTGAGTTACCCTACTCGTTTGCTTAACTCCTGATAAAGCATCTTATGAAAGTGAGCGAAACGTTGAGTTATTCAATCTCAATGATGACACGGTCCAATCCCGGAAGTCTTTTGTTACATAGTGACAATCGCCGTGAAAACTTTCGAATTCCATGTACGATTGCTTCTAAATGTAAGCTAAATAGCAAGGGTGATAGTAAGCACCCTTGTCTCAGTCGTCTTGATGGTGTGATCGGTTTCTTAATTTTGTGCTATAGCTGCCACACTTTTGTTATTAATTATTTTAAATATATTTATAAGATCTTCTTTCACTTCATATTGTTGCAGAACTTGCCAGTTTTTCCTTTATTTTTTTTCTAGTAGCTTGAAGCATAAAGATATTTTCCATACATGATCTTTTTGTGATAAACCCATTTTGTTCTTCGCTTATTCTTGCTTTTATACTCAGTGTGTTATCCACGTTTAGCGCTCCGTAATTTATTTTCTCTTCTCTGTTGCTTCTCTTATATATTGATATCAACACCATTTTTGTAGAACATTTTTTTTATCTAAGGTAATTTTTCATGATTGATATTATTTTTTTCGTATTAGGATTTCTCGCTGCTTTCAATCAATTCTATATGAATAACCCCTAAAACTGGTGATCTACTATTCTTCATTGTTTTCACTGCTTCTTTTATTTCTTCTTCGTTAATTTCTATTCTGCTCACTCCAGCTACTACGTAGTTATCTACGTTTATATATTTTGATGCACCTAATAGGTTTATTTCTCTCCCAAATTATTTTTTTTTGTTTCTGAACGACATTCGTAACTTTACTGAATTTATCTGTGTATTTTCTTCATTTTCCAAGTGTTCAAGCCTTCAATAATTAACTGTAGAGTGTTTTTCTGATGTATTATCTCTTTTATATAATGATCTGCCATTTCGGTGACCGTTTCCTTTTTTTATCTTTGACCCCAAATACCTCGTTTACAGCTTGGAGGATGACTTCCTTTATGCTTTTATGTACTCTTTCTACATCATTAGAACTGTTCCATTTTATGAGGTGTTTTTCTAGTCTTCTCTGATACAAACTGTTACGACGCTAAATCGCCCGGTGTAAGTTTTTCGTCACGTTTTCTTCAGCTCCGGATTTTTTTCTCCTGTTCTCTTTCATTTTCTTCGTTACTTCGTAGCTACATAACTTTCTTCGCTGTACACTGATGCCTAGCAGCCCCCTTGAATTAATCCGTAGCTTTTTTGGGTATGTAATCGTGATCCTTCATTCTGTGAGGGATTAGCGAAATCAAGTTTTGCATATTGATGTCGTGTGCTCTTCATACTTCTACTTCCAGTGGTTCAACAGTCCATTATTAAACATTGACCTCGTTCAGTTGACACGTTTATTGTTTCTAACCTGCAATAGTTGAGTATCCTTCTAGGTATTATCTCGCTAGTCTTCGTCTGGATTTGTTATCAGCTACCTCTCCTTTTCATACTTTTTTTAGGTATGCGGTTGTCCTAAATTGTTTCTACGTGGCCAGCACATCTAAGTCGTTGTATTTTTATAACTGTAACCAAGTCTGGTTCCTCATATAGTCCGTTAAGCTCATGATTAAAACTGATTCTACACCCATCGCTTTCTTTTGTAGGCCCATAAATTCGTCTAAGTATTGCACTGGTTTATTAATAACCCTCACACTGATCCTTAAATATATTAAATACCTTCAGGTATAGTGCTACTAATCTGTCTATGAATTATATTTTTATTTTATCAAATTAAAATTGCCCAATTTATGTTTAGAATATCAATAATTATTATTTGTACTAGCTTCAGAAAAATCAGGGGTGGATTCCTTTATCTAGATTGCTTATTTCTGAAATTTGATGTTCTAATTTTAAATATCATTCCCATAAGTGAAAATAACTTATGTCAAGTATATATCAAACAGATTTGAAATTTCAATGACAAATACCAGATCGTTTTACTAGTACACAACAATATCAGAAACAGTAAGTAGTTCTTTAATAACTAATTCACCTTTTTAGTCTTTATTTTCTTTTATAGTAATTATATTACTACTCAAAATCACTCACTTTTCACTTGGTTTCAACAATGTTCTGGATGTCAACCAACCTGCTCCTCTTCGTCTACTGATCCAACCTCTCAAGCACCTTCCCGCAATAAAAGGCCCCACTAACAGACAATAAGTCCCAACTGTCCAGAAGCAGCAACTCAAATTTTTCCCACAGTATGCAACCAAACAGACCAAATCTGCAGCTACCTACTTCCAATACTGCATCTGCCAACTTCCTGGAACGTGGCTCCTTAGCTAATGGTCCTCTTCTGGAACTCTCCCTTAGTACCAAACAGCCCGACGCAATCCAATTCGATTAATATATGATGTAAAATGTAATTCTCCAATAAACTTAGTATTTTTCTCCAGTTATTCACATTTGTAGATTAATTCTGCTTGCCATTAGTTTTGTACCACATACTTATAATCTTCCTTGGTTTTATGTCTTTAATTATTTTTCTCGGTTTAAATTTCCTTTTTAACTTCACCACGCCAATTTAGTATACTTATTACCCTTTTTATCATCCAAACGTTTCTCAATAAAATTAGGGTTTATTTTAATATTTTAATTACACAAATCATTTCAGATACATTTTTCAAAATTTGTTATTTCTTATAATCGAAACAAAGTGCTTAACGATATCATTTTTCTACTTTTTACACTCTATCTCATAATATTTGATTTACCCACTATTTTTATAATTTATTACAATTATGTATTTGTAATTCTCTTCAAACCTTAATTTTTAAAATATTATATTATTTTTGAATCCATCTGCCTTTCAAACAGCCATACTCCACGCAATTACAAATTCTCCTTTACTTTCTACTTATATAATAATTATTCACATTTCCAATTTATATTTAAATAGATCTTGATTATTTTCAACCATTGTACTCCCTTAATCCTTTCTAAAATTGATTTTAATACCCCTGTGTATATCATTACAGTATCTTTCTCTCGAAAACTAGCAGCATTGCTTCTCCCTGCTTTGTTGACGTCCAGACTTCACTTCCATACGTAACTTCTCGTCTTACAGTGTTTTGTAGGATATGATCTTTATTTCTCTTTGTATGCTTTGCGATTTAATGACCCTTTGTAAAGCATAGTAAGCTTTCTTGTCTTTGATTATTTTGCTTCTTATTTTTTGTATGCACTCGTTGGTGTCGTTAAGCTTACCTGCTAGGTAGGTGAATTCTCGTACTACTTCAATGTTATTGTCCCTCACTGTTTTTCTAAAATTTAATACCAGTCTTTTCTTGGCGCTTCCGCCAATTCTTTAAATTGTTGTGTTACGGCATGTGTCGTCCTTCCTACTACGAGTATATTCACATCATCCGCATATGTAATTAGTTGGCCTTCTGTGGTTAATGTGGTCCCACTTTGTTCTACGTTTACTTCCTTTATAGCTTTCTCCAGCACTATATTAAACAGGATGGGGGCAATCCATCGCTTTGCAGCAGCTCCTGATGTGCCTCAAAACTGCGGATTTTGTATTTTAGATTTTAAGTTGACCTATAGAGTTCCTCGTTGCTACCCGAGTTAAATTAACGACCTGTGTTGGGATTCCAAATTTAGTCATTCCAACGAAGTAGCTTCCCTTTTTGCACTATCATACGCCTGCTGCAGGCTTTCTCCATTAATGGGCGGATAGTGAACAATTGGTCAGTGGTAGACTCGTTGGTGTGGAAACCAGCTTGGTATTCTCCCACTCGGTCTTCAGCATACGTCATTATTTTTTCCCTTAGGAGGTTCGTAAGGATCTTGTATGAGAAACATAGAAGCGAAATTCCTCTGTAGTTGTTGCAGTTTAACTTCTCTCCTTTCTTGTATATTGGGCATATTAGTGTAGTTTCCCAGCCTTTGGATATTTCCTCATTCTTCCATATATTTGATATCAGTTTGTGTATCTGTTTAGTCAGCTCTCTTCCCCCATATTTAATTATTTCTGCAGGAATTTTGTTCAATCCTGGGGCTTTGTTAGTCTTTCTTCTTGTACCATCACTCTATGTGGTCTAGGTATTTAGTATCCGTTAGAAGTAAAATTTTCCTCTTCTGATAGCATCCTCATGGTTTATTAGTATTTTACCTTCTTCATCTTTGCACACCGTTTCCCTGGTATAGTATTCGTTATTAACTTTCTGTAAAAATTCCTAGCTTCTTGGACTATCGAGACTAGCTACTTACTACGTAGATGTCCTTTTTTGCCTACAGATTCTCTACTTGATCGGTTAAACTGTACTTCTTTCGCTCGGGTAGACCGTTGTAGCAGTTTCGCACACACTTTATTTCATTTTGCTATTGTTTCTTTGCATTTGTAATCGTACAAGTAATTTCTTTCTAGATTCTTTGCCACCCCTAGTATTTCAGTTGCAGCTGTACTTAAACTTTCCATAATATGTTTTCAGATATTCTCTGTCTATTTTTTTGGATTCGTTACATATTCCACTTACCTTTCTCTTTTATTTTCTAGTTCTTCTTCAAGACTCTCCCTATATCTTTTCAATATCGCTTTGCTCTATTGTAGCGTTGTAGTCTCTAATAATCAATTTAGCATCATTACCTAGTGCAAACCCTACTTCTCTTTCTAGCATCATATATAACTCATCTTGCTCATCTTTATCCTTATCTTTCGTTGATTTGCGAATTGAGAAGATCACTTCGCTTTTATGTCAGCCGCTGTATAAATAATTTCTTATTTTGGGTCCGTTTTACATTTGCTTAGTTGATAGTGTCAATTGAAGTATCTGTAATTCTGAGATTGTGCTGATGTTCGTGTGACCCGTATATTGCGCCCTCTTTGCCCATGGATGTTATTTGGATATTACCATCAATAAAAGAATTACTCTTTGCTACTAGACGATGTTATGTGTGTTGTGTTCTTTGGGTTTTCATATTCTTTCAGCCTGTTACATTGTAGCTCATCCGCTCCGCCTGGTTCCACGGAGTCCAATTTGGTAGTAACTTGAAACGGCGCCCTTATTGATTGATTTATTGTTGCTTATACTAATAGCTGAATTTACTAAATATCTCTTTAGGCCCACTATCCACTCTCCGGCATTTATGAGCTAGTTGCTAGTGCTAGCCGCTAATGTAACGCTTTGCTTAATAAAGTTCGTAACAAATTTGGCGCCCCAAAGTGGAGATTTCTTGTATTTTCCCATCTGTTCCATATCTGAAATACGCGTTATTACTAAGTAGTGGTCCGATCTACAATTTAGGTCTCTCTTTACTATCTACCTTATTTTTTATCGTAATCCTTTAACTAAGCTTTAATGTAAATTATAAACATTTTGTATTGGTTCTAAGATGGAGGTTGAGATATTAACCTTTTTTTTAATAAAACAGGAATTATTGTGAAAACTTATAACATTCTATCAAAAAGCATTTTCACTACGACAACTTAAACATTAACTCGTATCATACCTTTATCAGATAGTCGATCGCTTCTTCATCAACAATCTTCATACTTGTATCTAACAGCTCCGGAGGAGTGATGCAAACCAACGACATGTATTGAAAATTTTTCCACCTGCAAAATGTTGAATTTGATGTACAAAATTTAAAATAAATCAACAACTTACTGCGCCGCTGTTATCGTACGGTTTGTTTTTAGTTTCAAATAGACGTCGGTATAATTGAACAAACTACTATTTGATTTTACTTCGGGACAAATTGTAACTGCTGGAAAAGGGAGTTCGTAGATGGGGGTTTCCATCGTGGTAAAAGAAACTATAACCGGTGAGCCAACCCATTTCTGGTAGATATTCCAAATCAGAGATATACAGATGCTCAGAGATATGATCACAACTATCATCCAACAGATCCTAAACATTAACCGCTAAATTAAAGAATCGACAATGAGATAGTTCTATCTACTTTTCAAAGAGAGAGCGCCCCCTTTCCATTATATACTTCAAGCCATGAATTGTGGTGTTTTGTGAATATTCAGTAAAATAATAAAAACAGTTTTGCATAAAGCTCGGTGTGTTAAACACAGAGACATCAATCTCTTTATTTTTAAACTTGTGAGGTGACACAATTTGTGATACCGGTGTTATTGCAGATGAGTTATTCTTCTTAGACTGCATTGATCGCTATTCTGTTGAATCAAAATTTTTCCAGTGTTGATTTAACTACTTATTTTCGTCTTGCTTTTCGCTAGTAATGTTACTGGAGAATCTTCTCACGCCACCTAAAATTACTTCAACATATCAAATGTCTAGAATCGCTTGACAATGGAAAGCAGCTTAGTAAATTATACCACTTAGTAAAACTCTTCACTTTGATTAATAAGAAAATAATTATAAAAACAAAAGTGGCACATCTGTTCTAGCATGCTATTTTGCTAAAAGAAATTGGTGATTTTGACTATTAAGAAATTTAAATGGCCAAGTAGAGCCAATACAAAATTAAATACTCCATCAAAATGTTTATATTTATCAAATCTTGAACAATATTACCTGATTTTTAATTTCAACTCGAGAAAGTTGTGTACTAATTAGATCATCCCAACAATTAGATATCTAGTTGTCAAAGCCAATTTGAGAATTTCGGTTTATTTTTAAGAATTTTTTAGATATTGACTAATTTTTTATACACTGCAATGGAAATTTACCGATTTTTAACAGGAAAAACACCTCGCCCAATACAGAATGGGTTTGCATTTACCTCAGAATTGCTTGGCTTTATATTTAGCTATAGGTACACAATACTAGCTCGTCGACCTATATTTGAGGTGCAATGTCTAGTTTGATAGATCGATAAACGTAAAACGTTTGAGGATAATTTAGAGGAGCTTAATAGCAGTATTGCTAAATCACACACTCAACCCAAATGTTCCATATATGCTTTTTATTTAAGCTAGTTTAACCTAGTTCAGTTTTCCATTTACTTATGTATCGATCCATAGAAGAATGCATGTTTGAACTGAAACATTTGTGGCTTAAATATGTACATAAAGTTATTAGACCTCTGCACCATACTTTTTTAATTTGTTAGTAAAGGACAATTGTAACAGTATACATCAACTAATTATACTTTTTAACATGTAAATATCGTGATAACCATCCTCTGAACAATTTATTTCACATTATATGTCATTTATCATGGTGTAAAATTTATGTCGGCTGTACTAACAAGCTAGTTTCCTTCCGATATCTATCTTGGTCAAACGTTAGTGTTGTACATATTTAACACGACAGTATTTATGGCAGGCAGAATGGAGTAATTTTTAATGAAAAAGTAGTCTTAAGAGTGACAGCTTTTCTGTTCTTTCAATTAATTATGAGAAAATCAATAACACTTAGAAAAACCACTATATTTTAGTACCTTCCTGTTTGTATACGCCTTCCATGCTTTTTAGTGTAGGCTTATAATGTTCCTTAACCCTTTCAGTCATAGCGTCTTCCTGGAAAAACAATCAATTTCAAATTAAGTTACAATTAACTGAAGTTTGCGCTTAAATTCAAGTTATTTCTCTAGAAGCATATTCGTTCTACTTCTACTACCTACAAAACCAGTTGGTATAAATAACGTAACAACGTTATGACGTAAATAAAAAGCACTGCTAAAGATAAACCCTCCGTAAGAGTTCGTATTGTCAGGTATCATTGATGTAAATTTAACATTTTAAATTTTTCATTTGAAAAGAAGAATTTGTGTTATTGTACGTACATTATTTGAAACATTAAACATGATGCCTCATTACGTGCAGTAAAATGTTGCGCATGTAACTGTAATATACATTTTGCACAGGCAGCGCCACCTAACGAAAACATTATTATTACTGGTGCCCTTGTATATTCTACCTATCAACCTGCTGTAACCACAAGCACACCAAATTGATATATAAAGCATTAGGTTGAATGACGTTTAATAAAATATTTCTGACATACTTTCAATTAAAACTTTAAAGTCCCTTCTACTGACGTATTTTTTTTAATATTACAAAATCTTCTTGCACACTGAGTTTACAGTTCTACAACCTTTCGGAATTAAACAGCATCGGTTCTGCATATTAGAAGCTGCTGTACTAGTAAAGGGAAAGACAACGAAAAACCACCCCACAAATGATTTTTCCAAGATATTACTATGACGAGAAAACAAAATGAAATGGTCCCTAGTCCCGAGCAGCCCTTAAGAGATGCGAAGAATCTACCGGCTCAAAATAATAAAGTCGAAAGTTCGCATAGCCGCATGTAATATTATCACTCTATGCAGTGCAAAAAAATATAAACAATATTGTTAAAAAGATCAGAAGAATAGTAATCCACATACTGGAAATAAGTGAATTACGATGGCCCGGTGCATGATTATGGCAGCATAAACATGGCACCTTATATTACTCAGGAAGCGAATCTGATGATAGCCACCACCGAAACGAAGTGAGATTTCTTTCCCCAGAGCACAATACGTATGTGACAAGCTATATACCAATTAATGATCGAATGATACTGCTTGAGTTGCAACCATTTAAAGTAAAAGTTATACAGATATACTCACCAACATCCGACAAACGCTATGACGATGAGGTCAAAGACCTATACGATATGCTTGACTAAGTTATTATTTAGTAAGATAAACAAAGACGAAGATGACTGCTGATGTTCAAAATTGGACAAGACCGCAAATGGGCAAAAGGGAATATCGAAGACTATAATAATATAACAGTGCAGATGAAAATAAGAAAAGCAGTCAGGAAAGGTAAAGAAGCCTGGTTCATAAATAAATGTATAGAGATGGAAAAACTTGACGAGAATAGATTTTCAATAAGCATAAAAAGTCAGGGAAATACCTGGATTGTGTAAGAAATGGCAACATGTAATACTCTTCAGCGATTCTAACCAGCCCATTAAATTGTTATTTGACACAGCTAAACCTAAGCTTTGCAACAGTAATTAATAATCGTTCATTATACAGCCAATTTGTAGATTTACGTATCTTTTAATAAGTTAATATAGGCGCTAAATCGTGCGTATCCGCCAGAATACGCTACATGTTCGCTGTGTGAACGTTGAGGAAAACGGAAAAATTAGGCCAACCCCCAAAAGTTGTATTTAGTTCTGAATTCTGCGGAGAAGCTGCTCTGCCATAGAGGTTGGGGCTTCAAAAAGGCCTCAACGTAATCCGCAAGTCCCAAAGACAGCAAGTTGAAATATCAGTTTTACAGCTCCGTCCATTTCAGTATCCTGCCAAGTCTAGAAAATAAGTGCATTGCGTACCTGCACGCAGTTAGTCAAGGTTGGTTGTACTCCTGCAATCTAGATAACATAGCATGAATATCGCAATATGTAACTAAGCAACATATAATAATAATAATAATAACATGGTCTTTATTTGCACAGATAACATAAATTCACAATTTTCATAAATTAAAGAAAAAAATTATCTGTATTCATGTATGTATCATAAAAGAAATATATAAATAGCGGGGGAGATTCAGCTCAAAGCAAACTTAGTGTAGTGCTCTTCCACCTAACCCTAGCTACATAACTTTGTATCAATTAAGAAGTTATTAAATTTTTATAAAATGCAATACCTGTTTTTTAATGGAATTATATGTTATAATAATATATAAACAAGCACATAATAATACTACCATTTCACTTTGCTTTCCAAGGCGCTGGCGGTTTGAACGCCGGCGAAAGCCTATTAACACTTTGTGATGTCGAGCATTAGCTCATCGTTGGAGTATTCAATTACATGGCAAGGCTCGGCAAAATACTGTGAGCTGGGTCGGCTTTTAGGCAGGAGTGACTTTGCGTGATTTAATGCTTGCGTATGAGACAAATCGACGGGTTTCCTTTTAATATTGTTTAATTATAGATGTATGTTAGTTCTAGGTAAATAAACCAAACTCAATAGACCGAAAGGCAGTTGACCGAACTCATTTGACCGAAAAGCAATAGACCGAAACGTCACTAAACCGAAGCAGCAATAGACCGAAAATCACTTGCTCGAAAAGATGTTACGTTTAAAGTACACATTCGGTAAATGTGCACATTAAATATCTGGAAAAATTACATTTATTAACAATAGCATCAATAGAAATATTTACTCACGACCGATTTCCGGAAACGAAGATAAATACGTCATTAGCAGGATTAACCAATTAGCAACTTTCTCCAGTTTGTGCGTAAATACTTGGAGTAATTATCGTTAACGATAGGAATGTTAAAGTTGGTTAAATCCTATTGTCAAAAAATCTCCCATAATTTTCATTTTTATATTAGTAGATATGTAATTGGGTAGGATATATCTGTTAAGTATTGTATGAATTACTAGAATAATGTTAAAATAGAATACAAAAACAAAACAAAAACATCTAAACACGCCAGCAGTTTATGCTGCCAGTCCTAAGCTTGAATAAAGTGTGAAGGGAAGTTGACGCTATTAATGTTAATAAATGTAACCGAAATACATTTTCGACCAAGTGATTTTCGGTCTAGTGACGTTTCGGTCTATTGCTATTCGGTCAATTGAGTTCGGTCAACTGCTTTCGGCCTATTGAGTTCGGTCTACTCGCCGTGAGCGAATTACACTAGTTAAAATGATAGGTGAATGCACATAGAACCAAGCTGTATCACCCGTAGTTTTGATGTTATTAATTAACACTGTTTGGGTCGTCAACAGCCATTTATTTTGTCGGTCATCCTATTTGCTTTTTTTATGTGTGTGTCATGCAGTTTCAGGTTTTGAGCAATAGTGGGTCAACTTTTGGAGTTTTGTTACATTGAGCATCCGTAATCTCGACTGGGGTAAAAAAGTCCTCTTGTTGTAACCTGAGCTAGCTGACAACCAAGGGACAAATAAGGAATAAATTGTAATAAAAAAACCCTTGGAATTAAGGCTTTATTCGACTAAAAACTGAAGTACACAAGTTGACAATAAACAACTTACAAAAGCAACATCAATCTAAATTCTAACCACAGGCACTATGTACTTCTCCACTAATGAAGATAGAACACATACACATCGCTAAGCATTGTGTTCCAGACACATTTTCTTTAAAGTAGCGCCATATTAAATATGTTTTTTTACAAAATCCAAATATGGCTATTAAAATTTGGTCACAGATGCAAAGTTTATTTGTTTTTGTCCCTGTATAATGTAACTCGATAAAATAACTCTTTTTGAAAACGCAGTTTGTGTCTAAAAGTAATACACGTTATTTTATAAAGTTACATTATACAGGGTCAAAAACAAATAAACTTTGCATCACATGTGACCAAATTTTAATAGCCCCATTTGGATTTTGTAGAAAAACACACATTTAATATAGCGCTACTTTAAAGAAAATGTGTGTGGAATAAAGCATTGTCAAAACTAAGAAGTTGTATGTAGGTTGCGTTGAGTCTTACTTTGCAACAGTGGTGCAATTTAAAAAAAGGGCAAAAAATCTAAATTATCTTATACAGCTGAAATTTTGCATATGAAATAACCCCACTTTTGAATTTGTCTTGGAAAGAATTAAAATTTGACAGATAATGCGAATGACGTGACTATAATTTTTTTAGTTAATTTTCATTTCGATCGAAGCAGCAATTGATGCCAAAGTTAAATTTCCAAAAAAGCGATTAATAAAAAAAAATCCAATAGATGCGGACTTTACTGGTCACACTGTATATGAGCATAAAAAGTAAAGTTAAAATCTACAAAACATGTGTAAAACCAGTCAGATCAGAAGAATTTGCGAAGTTGACGATTTAGTTAAATAGGGTAGACACAGAGGAAGATTCTGGAACGCACATATAGCAAGAATGAACCATGAAAGACTGGTAAAATAGCAAGAAATGGAAAATCTCAAACACATAAACAGCTTGGACGACCACCAAAACGATGGCTAGATAGCGGGGTATCAACATCGGCAGAGGCAGAATGAAGAAACCATAAAGAAACAGACCCTGGCCCTAACAACAGAAGAAGAAGAAGTAACTATAAGCAAAACCCAACAATGTCAGTATGATTGAAATAGATGTCCAGCCTCAGAGAAACAGGGTCACGAGGGAGGAAAAACTTGAAATTATTTGAAAAACAAGACGTTGTTACACGATAAATTGCTCGTTAAGACCCCATGGGATGCTCGTAGCAGTGTCCGCCCCTTGCACGTACCCCCACAGCTCAAATGCTCCGGCCAGAACTCAATCACGTGGGAGGGTTCACAGGTTTAGGGTGCGTCTTGGGGCGAAATGCCACGACGGGGTGTCGATATCGGGTTATTAAGACAAAGTTATGGGGCGCCACGACATTTGAAAGATGTTAAGATTGATAATTAACTGACGACCGGTCAAAAGTCGAAAACCAATCGCCGTAGCGTTGCGTTGCACTCCAAGGGGGCACTCCCACGGCACTGGCTTTTACACCTACCTTTTGGGTGTCTTTTCTCCAGTTGCTTAGGCCCTGTACAAAGGAATACATACACAACGCAACAAGAAACTCAATTCTTGTCAGTCACAAAAATGCACAAATAATTGAAATGAAAAACAATACGTAAATTAAAAATGGGTAATCTATTACCATACAAGTTACAGGCCCGAAGGCAAGTGTGCAGGTAGCAAATGCTACAAAGTGGGGTTAGTAAACAATGCAACACAATAAGGGCTGAAGGCTTCTATTTACATTACTTGACAATAACTAGGGCTCGGGCGATTAGCACACGGCCCACAAATAGCATATACGATAGATTGAGAGTTCCGAAACTTCGCACGTCACTGTGTAATACGCAATTCACTGTTTTATTTAATTACTAGTACAATACCTTGATTTACTGCTAGGGCTCCAAGCAACTGTGTTGTTGAAGTGCTGATACCGGAAGATTTCGCCCTGGAGATTCAACGCTCTGGCGATGCTTACAGAAGAGAGTAGCGATAGCAGCTTAGATGCGGCAGGGGTTGATAAACAGATAGGGACGGTTGACCAGCTTACTCGGGGAATTGTGGCGGCAAGATCCTTCGAAGAAGTAGCAGGGTGGAGCCAAACGATAACTCACAACTGCTCACCCTGTATATTGATGCTTTGTATTCGTTCCTGTTACGAATCCGCCAACCTGGGCGAAGAATGGTACACCCCGGTACTTAGAACTTTAAGGAACGAAAAGCACTTATAACTGCCACAAGTCCGAGGGTACAACGCGCCCCTGAGAACTAAAGGGGTTGTTTTTTGTTCTTAAGTTAACTTGCACATCCGTGCGATAGCGAAGCTTAAATTAGACTCCCCGGGAGGGAACGCGCTTGACGCAGCGTAAATTCGATGATTGCGTCATGCGTAAAACTTTCCATAGTTGGGCAACTTACTCGGGTACATAAAGGATCTATTGTTCGAAGTGCTGAATTGCATCACCCAAAATGTAACGTGCAACAAAACGCGGGGCTTCCCCCGTGCACTACCTCGTCTCGCCGGCGCTGCTGTAATCTGATATCCAAGGCCTCGCCTTTTAACTTGAGGACTGAATGCAAACTCCATCTACCAGCGATTTATTAAGTCACTTAGCAGGGTTTTGATGCTATGATCATGCGTTACAGCGTCCGCCTCAATATTGAAGCAAATGCCTTAATTAAGATACTTTATGCGACCGATGTCGGGGTCTGGCCTACATATGTGCCAAACAGTTAGAGAATTTGGAAAAGATGCCTGATGGCTTAGATTATGCTGCAATATGCGGGAGCAGAATGCGGAATTACACATAGGTTCTTAACGAAAATCGGGAGTCTTAACAACGTAATAGTTGTCATAGTAAATCTCAATGTTCAAAGCCGGCCACGGTAAAGTAAATAACTCTAACTAAAGAGGAAGTCGAGAAATACCTCCAAGACTTAACCATGACAGACATAAACGTATAATGGAAGAACATTGCTACATCCCTATCAGCTTGAAAACAAACACTCTCCTTTGAGAGAAAAGTAAACAGTGGATGACTAAAAGAAGCTTATGGCTAAGAAAAGGAAATGTAAGTCAATACAAATCCTTACAACGATAAATCTACAAGAAACTAAAAGCACAAAAGAAAGTTGACTAAATAAAAATGCAGGGAAGTTGAAACTACCAAATTAAATACGATTAATACTATATGCATACACTTTAAGTAGGTACAAGCAAATTTTAAAAAAAGAACACATTCTTACCATACGAAGGATGTAAGAAAAGAGTATAAACATTTTATGATATACGTAATAAAAATAATACGTAACTCATTGTATTACAGATTTACCAAGTGAAATCAGTTTTATACGCTACAACAAATTTAAATATATTTGACGAAAATTTAATTACATTTAGGAAATCTTAATTGTCTGTGTAAGGTTATTATAATCATTTTATTTCTATTCAATTCAACCCGACCAATATCTAAAACCATATCTTTTTACATTACAGTAAATCCGTAGAGTTAAGTAATACAAGATCTCAATCATGCTAATAAATGAAAATCCTGTAAATAATCCTGTTATTCCAGCCACTTTAGCCCAAAAGTCAGCGGTCCCATACAAAGCACTTCTCTTAATCGTTGCAAACTGTCTATTTTTAAAACATAAGTTCAACTCAGTTAAGTAAATCCTACGATATGTAAATTATAGGTTAAATCAACGTTTTTAATAAATTTGTTAGAAACCTGTCTTTTTGTACGTCACTCTGAGTTTTATCTATATCTCCCACTTGAAGAGCGACGGGAATCGTTTCCTTCCATTCACCACTTGTTTGAGACATCTCTGTCTCATAGCTTATCGAATGACAGGATGGTAAGCAATTGCATTTATTATCGCCGATTATGACCTTGGCCTTGTAGAATATGTCATGTAGATTTGAAATGTTAGATGCCGTAACATTCAGAGGCATCTCATTAAGTAGAAAAGCAACTGCAAAATTAATAAATCGTAGATAAATATGGAACCGCCTTTAGACTTACCTTTTACATAATCCATACATTCGACACTTGCAGGGCCACAAATAGGAGTACTTTCTTCGCCTACGATTCAAAATCAATAATTTACAATCAAAAATTAACTAAACTTACGTGGATAACTGAATTGAACGCATCCACAAATATAGAGAGTAAAATTTGTTTGACATTCAACAAAACAGTTTTGTTGACTATAGCTTTTGAAAAATTTTAATTTTTTCTCTGATTCGAAGTAACATTTTCTGTCCTTAACATCGTACTCCTTTAAAGCTGAAGAAGTGACCGTTATGCTAGGTTTAATCATAGCGACAACTGAGTGTTGAAAGGGTACTCGAAAGTAGCTATATTTCATACGTGGAAGATCAGATGGCTGATGCAAGGTCGCCTATAAAAGAATCTCAGCTTTAGAAATTGGCATGATAATAATTTAACATATTTGCATAACCTTATATCCTTGCAAACTGTTTCCACAAGAATGGTCAATTTGACTTTGAAAAAACCGAAGTTTAATTATTAACCCTTCTTCTATACCTTCTGCCAAAGTTCTTCTGGGATATGCATCTAAATCTGCATCTGGTGCATACCCTTTTTCTGAAGACCATTGAGATTGTAAACTAGATGTAGAATACAAATCTTTGTGTTGTTTTCTAAACAAATTATATATTTCAACAAACCATATACGTATTGCAAAAGCAAGCAAATGGCATCGTATAGGTACTTCTGCTATACATATGTAAATCGCGCACAACTCCTATTTCGTATTTGTTTCACATTAGCATTCTACCTATTGAAATTTTTCAATAAACTCTACTTACACGATATCTGAATATATCTCCTTCTCGTCCATCATATTAAAAGTGTAACATAATCCTTCACCTGTAAGAATGGGTGTAAATAATTTTGAGGAATTTTCATAAAAATGTGATCCCATCCATTTAACATCATACACGAAGTCTTCCAAATGTGGACTTGCCTGCAGAAAAAATGCTTACCATTAAAAGTATTAAAAGAAACAATTTGATTATTAGTTATTGCTGCTAATACGTTTAGAAGATTCCTGAGAAAAATTACTACAAGTGAGCGTCAAAGTCAAACAGTTTGAACACCAACAGGTCCAACAGGTTCAGTAAACGATTTTTTTTAAATTAAACTTATTATTCTGAATTAATCCTAGCCCCGTCTGGGTTGCGATTGCAGAGTAGGCCGAGAGAGTTCTCTGCCGTAACATACATGATAATGAAATTAATATAAAAAAATCTGTAAAAGGCTTTACCCAGAACTTCCCTCGTCGACATTGTGGCACTAAATAGTTTTAAAAATCAAATTAAGTTAGGAGTAAAAATATCTGCCGTTTAGGGTGTTATTGTTGAAATGTTTTTACTCCTTTGTGATATTATCCTGTATCGGTTGAGTCTTATTTTCTGCAAATATAAAGCCTGACCTATGTGAAAGTTATTACTTCTTTTATTTCGTAATTAACCCAAAAATAAACAAAATTTTATTTTTTTAAGGTGCTCACCCTGTATATATTTGTATGAAATTGTACCGGTTTCATGCGAGGTAGATATATAATATGTATGCAAAATATTGTCTTCTTCCGACAAATAGTTTTTGAGCTATCCTGCCAACGGACAGACAGACAGACAGACAGACGGACGGAATTAAGAAAACCTCTCTTTCGTCATCGAAGGACCTTGAAACGTGAAGATTTGAAGAAATCTCGGAAGGTAATTTTTCGTGATTACAATACTTCCTTCGTCTTTCAGACGAGGGAAGTAAAAAACTGAAGATTATTCAATGTTATGCATCAACTACGTCACACTCAGACGTAAAATTCAAGAAACTGCGTATATTACTTAACTAGGATGTAGGCGCATCTTCCTATTCTGTAGATTTAGATACAAGTTGGCTATCGTTTCTTATGGATCAAATCAAGCAGTTGGCTGTTGTGAAGAAATTTATTTATGAGTTGTTTATCATTCTTCAGCTGCAGTAAAAAGCTAAGTTTTAATGTCATTTTTTAACCTATTAATTGTTCTTTTGTTGAAAATGGAAACACATTTGTTTCCCTAAACATTTCGTAAATTAATATTTTTATCTAATCCTACTGTATAATGGCCATGAATTATGATTCATAATTCACGGTTTGCAGCCAATCATAAAATTCTATTTCTATAATTTGTCAGGTCATTTTGGGTATTTTAATTAGCCACCCAGGCTTTAGGGCAGCGTGCCCGTATGCTAAACCCTTTTAGTTACTTATTTGGCTCCATCGCCTAATTCCATAATAATGATTTTGCACATATTTGGCCCCAAACGCAGTATTTCTCGTCAGTTGGAGCACCCCTTTGCTGGTACTTTGGCAGCCGGGTGTTATCGCTCGCAAGAATTCCGAACCTTCTAGAAATCACGCCGTTGAGGCGCCTCGCCATTGGCTGTCTTTGTTACCGGAATTTATTTGTTTTATGGAGCGCATCGCCATTGGCTGTCGAGAGTCACGTGGTAACGCCGTTTTGGCTCACGCCACTGCAGGGGTCGTAACACTGCTTGCTTGGGCAGTTCAGCTCTGGCCGTTGATCGAAGGAGGTCGCGTGTGATTGTGCGAGTGGCACGTCTTTACGCCAAAGCGTAGGTGTGTGAAGGGCTTCACGGGGCCAGTTCTGCGTTTGTGAGAAAGGGGGTTATCCCTTTGCAACTCGCTGTTTTCGAGGATCTTTCTGGGCAGGACGAAGTATGCCTCTTTGCCGCCGTAGGTGTGCTCTCAGGAGAGCGTCCTAACGCCGCCATCTTGGCGGATTCCAGCCCGTTTACCCCTAATGCCGTGTTTTGGCGATTGAGCTGCCACAGACTGCCGCCTTCTACCAACTGACTGCACGCAACTCTCATAGACCGTCTACGGACTAAGGTATTTGTAATTACAACCATTTAAACATATTAACTGTCGCTTGTGCGAGCGGTGGTGCTTTTGTGCTCAACTTTGTGTGGGCGGATGCATGCCCCCTTGCTTGCTTGTCGCGGCTTTTAATGCCGGTTTGAGGCCACCATGCTTCAAGACGCTACTTTGGTAGCCTACTAGTAAGTTCATGTGCGCGAGTTTCGCGTCTCATCGCCTAAATAGCTAAAGAACTCTGCGCCTATGTTTTGGTGTTACGTTTGTGCTAACTTTTAATTCAGTAACGTTAGGTGCGCGAACTTCGCTATATTGTACCGATTAATACATAAAAGGAATCAACGCCTCGCCGTGCTGAGCCTGGCGCGCCCTAATCTGTTCGAGCTCTTTGTTTATGTTTGCGAGGGCTTTGTGCTTTGCTTATCAGGTGTTAACCGCAGCCAACGACTGCATGGGCGACGTAGCAGGGGCTGGCAACTATTCCAAATTCGCATGCTTTAGTGAGGCTATGTTAGCCCCTCTTCCTGGTCAAATATTGCAGTCACGTTGCCCCGCTGCCTAACGAGTTAGGCCTTCAATTATTCCGTCGCGCATTTGTGCGGCGTCGTGCTTTGCTGCTAGCTACACTGCTCCCGTTGCCTTTGCAGGTCGGCGTCTGTTATCGCGAACTAACGCGCCCTTTTCCGGAGTGCGTATTTCTAAACTGTACTCTAATATGTAAAGTGTCGAGCCCACTGCGGCCGGCCACCCATAGTGTGTTGTTTACTAGCATAGCGCGTCCATCAGCTGGTGCTTAACGTAAGAAATAACATAAGCTTGGCGGCACGATTTGCTGCCCAGATGTAGTTATCGACCAATAGACGCATATTTAATTAAGGGACGTATTATTCCTATTCGACCTGTGCATGCTTTGTTTCAGATAGCGCCTTTTACAGTGTAAAGATTGGTGTACGGCGAGACGTGAGAGATCAGAGCGTGCAGGTAGGTCCAGTGGTTGCGCAGTCTCTGCCCAAAGAGTCCCAATATTACCATTCCAGTATTTGCGATCACGAAATTGTTATTTGAGCTTGCAGCTCATGAGAATTCTTATCGACGGAGTATCTTGAATACTTCGCTCCCGTTTAACCGCCCAGGCCCGGTTATTCGCGATAAGACAGGCTTGGTGGCGCCCTCTTTATTTTACCGTTAGTTACCGACCTTCTGGCCGTTACTCTCAGATAATCTCGTTAAAGGACCAGCCCATCTCCACTGAAAGTCTAGCTCGGTCTAACTTGTTGCGGCGTGGGTGGCGGCCTAGGAGATATTTCGTCCCGATTTCGTCAGTTACGGCCCGCGCCGGCCATTTCGTTATTGTATGAGCCGGTGCGGTGTCGTAAAGTCAGTTTAAGATCGTAACAAATTCAATAGTTTGCAAGTTTCAAGCAATCAGAAAATTATATTTTTATTATTCAATAGGTTGTAGCCAATCACAAAATTCATTCTTATTATTAAATGACTTTTGAAGTTAACAGCTGTCACAAATGTCATAATTCGGAAATATAAACACAAAACTCCTATTGCATAGGAGTAGATGAAATATTGTATTAGATTCGCGATTATGGCCATTATCCACTCAGATGACTTACGCCATGCGTCTTATCTTCGAATAATGACTGTCATAATCGCTCATATAATAGTAGTAATAGTAGTATTTGTGGGGAGACTCATGACTAGCAAGTAGGCCTTCATAGGCCCTTTTTGCCAACCCCGTGAACAAGGTCTATATAGGCATGTAGAGTACCAGGTACCTTAGTTCTACTTATATAATAATATACTATAATTTTTAATGTAGCGAAATACTAGCAAAATGACATTAATAGGAAAAATAGTTACAGCTTTAAAGTCGTAGAGAACCTTAAAAATGAAAGAAAGAAGAACGCACATAAAAAATAACTTCTGAATGCTCCTAAGAACGAAACTGAAACTAATTCAGAAGACTTGAATAAAATGGCACACAAATTGACGAACAGTCTAAAAACGCAGCTTTAAAAATATCCAAGAAACTTAAAGATACGGAAAATAAAATCTGAATAAAATAATATTAATAATTAAACCTAATGAAAAGAGAAGAAGATATTTAAAAAAAAAAATTCGATGGATACCAAGGAATATGAAAAAACTAGAAAACTTAAAAAAAGATCTGTCGACATACTACAGGGTGCGACAATCAATACAGGAGATTTTAAACTAGTTAGAAGTTGATTACATTTGTTATGTCAGCAATATTAAAACAGATATTTTTCAGTTTAGAATCTACAATTTGTTGTAAATAACGTCGACTAAAGTAAATAACTAGCTGCACATTGATCGCAATAAATTATCGATTATAATAACTGAGCTTTCTGTAATAGACAGGTCTTTTTTCTATCCCTAAGCTCTTCTAGTGCACCCCTGGAGCAGCTTTCGCATTATTTTAGAGGGTGCGGGTGTCACTTAAAATATGCCTTAACTAAGTGAAAACCGGAACGCTCGGACAGGGTGAACTATCGCCCGAACGCTCCACGTTTTCACTGTGGTGTTGGCTGCAAGCGGCGGAATCACTCGCCCTTCGAGCCCCTCTAATAGGAAAGTCTGCATTTGAGTAAACTTCTCAACAGCAAACACATATTGATTTAACGGAGAATACACCATAACAACTTCATTGCACAAAAAATACAAATAAATAGAATTGACTACCAGGTGTCAACTGGCTTTCATTCTATAGCCCACTGGTGCTGATTGCCTGTATGAAGATTAAATGAAACAAATTATATAATAAAATAAGAAACGTTTAAGAAAAACAGAGTGTGAGCAACTAATTAAAATAACGAAAAGCGGCTATAAAAACTTGGATAACTCAAAACCTAAAGAAAAAGTCACAAAAATTCACAGAGATCGAAAAATTATAAACTAGCAATATAGTAGATGCCTGAAATCGATAAATGAGAAATAAGGCATGTCTTAAAGCTAATTAAAAATAACTTGCGAAGAAAATGTTAATAGAGATGCTAAAAGGAGTGTCAAAATTATTTACTAATGAAACTACATTTTAATAAATGCCTGCAAGAACAAAATATCCCAACACAATAGAGCGATGTTATAGTATTATTAGTGCATGAAAAGGGCAATAGAAAGGACGAATGCTAAAATATAGAACCGGCTGGCTTGAGATCAAAGTACGTACAATTATCTACTCACCATAAGAATCTCGTAGATAAATGTGCTGACTACCACCTCAATCTAAGCCTTACCTTCATAGATTTTATCGAACTAGGCAATTAGAAACGATGTCAGAAATGTAAGGATATAATGGTAGGTTCTTCCGGATTATGCCATGGTCGCCGATTTAAACTTCGCTGCTCATACTGCCAGCTTCTTCAGAAGAAGCTGACAGCATGAGCAGCGTACTATAATCTATTTATTATGCCCTTAATAGATAAATAACTATAATAGGTGTCTGGTATAAGCGACATTGCCCTATTTCCACCTCAAAATAATTAAGGAACGTTGACGTTGACTTGTATAAGCACCCGTAAAACTAGTATCGGGAGATAGCATACAGATTGTGTACAAAGTTTCGCAGTTTCGATGGTATTATTACAACTAAAACGAAATACAGTGTACATTATAAAACTAGGAAAAAACCGTTTACGACCAGCTACCAACCTAAAAAAGCGTTCGAGCTCAGTGTGAAGACAGAGAAAGCTCTCTCGCGATAATCAAAACAAAAATGTACCCTGGACAAATCCCTATAACTTATATAGGCACCACTTGATGTGTCTGCGAGGGATGGAAAGAGTTTCCCAACAGGGATTTCTTCTTGGCTACGGGAAGGCTTCTCAGGTCCAAAGAGTGGCCTATTTTGCATTGTATTTTTTGAAAAGCTGGTCTTACTTCAAAAATGGCGTTACAATTGGGAATTGCTATATTAAGATAGCATACATAAAATACATGTATTGTCGGTCACAGCTCAAAGCCCACAAATCCAAGGATTTTGCCTAGGCATGACGTCATGCGATAAGAAAACCTCTAGTAGGCACTCTTTGGTGGTACAATTCCACAGGAAGAAGCAATATTAATAACAGGTTCGCTTAAAGCATACTGCACTGCCAACGAGGATGTACCTAAGTTTAGATCCGCTTAAAATAACCAATAATTGTGAACAAAAGTAACAATTTTTTTAAATATTTCAGGAGATGTTTAAAAGCAACGTGGCAGAAGAAAACGAAAAATTAAAGAAAAATGTGTGAATCAAAATTTGAAAATTGTATCCAGTATATAACATATTGGACATCTATCCCACTTACTTTTACCGAAATTTTTCATAAATGTATTTGTTTCTATAAGATACTGCACAAAAAACTAAAACATAAATGTTCCGTACTTTTCTGAAAAAACTGGGTTAGTCTACCCGAAATCATGCAAGTTCATAGAATTAAAGGTAATTAATCTTGTAGTGTTTTCTTTCACAGCGATAATGAAAGTGATGTAAAGTAAACAGGCTGTTCATTAAAGACTTATTAAATACAATTTACCTTTATCAGATAATCGATTGCTTCCTCATCAACAGTCATCATATTTTTAGCTATTAATCCAGGTGGGGTGCTGCAAACCAACGACATGTAGTGGAAATACTTGGACCTATCAAAACACTACGCTTGAATACGCTAAATGAAAGTTAATGAAATCACTTACTCGTTGTCTGACACCGTACGATTTGCTTTCATCTTTAAGTAGGTGTCCGTATAATTAAAAATAAAGGCGTTTGATTTAACTTCAGGGCAAATCGTAACTGCTGGAAAAGGAATTTCAAAAATATGGGTGTCTGTGGTCGTAAAAGAAACTATCAGAGGCGAGCTGATCCATTTGTTATAAAGAATCCAAACTAAGGTAATACAAATGCCTAGAGACGTAGCGGTAACTACCAGCCAGCATATTCTAAGCATGCAACAATATAAAAAACACATGAATGTTTAGTTATATCTATGAAAGCACTATTTACTTTTCTAAAAAGAAGAGCCCTCCTGTTGTTAAATATTTCAGTCCATGAATAGTGCTGTTTTGAGAATATTCCTTAAGATAGTGTGAACAGTTTTGCAGAAAACTATGATTATTACTCAAGGAATCAGAAATGTTTCTTGGATGATACTTGAAAAGTGTTTCGATTGCTGATATCTTCGGTAAAGTACTCTTCCCCATAGCCTTCATTATTCTATTGTTTTCCTGAAATTTTCGTTATTAAATTAGCCGTTCCACACATACTGCTCTTTTATATTCTTTGCGCCTTCTCCCTCACTATTGATTTTTCCAGATCATTCTTTCGGTCTTTATTCGTCATCATCTTTTTACAACTAAGCTATGTAGCTTTTTTGGCATGTATAATGAAATACACTTCAAAGTCAGAGGTACCCAAAAGTTTCTTAGTTCCGCATATGATGACAACAAATCTTATTTCCTTTTCAAAACATATGGAAGATAAAAAATCAATGTTTACAGTTTAAAATAGTGGCTTAAATTTGTTCTGAAACATTTTTTAAATATTTTTTTTTATAAACATGTGTACATAAACTATGAGCAGTCTGAATACAAGTAAATATTTATTGAACTGTATTTCAAACTTACTGCTATAACAATTGTTTTGATAATGTAGCATATACTAAGCGTTTACAATGTGTAGATAATACAATTTTAGAAGTCTATGGGTTTGCGTTGAATTATAATATTTGAAATCAACGCCAATGGTTTTCTGTGCATATTAGATTTGCATCCTATTCAGCCTTTAAAACACTAATATCAGTCGTTTAAAGGTCCCCACTCTTATAAAGGTAAGAAGAAAAACAATTTAATTTTATTGTCTCCTTACTAAAAAAAATGTCAGTTCTATTACACGAGAAATTTGTATATGATAAATTACATAATACTCAACTATGCTTCAAAAACGAAACACTATGATTCATAAATTGTCTTACGGTGTGGCAAAGTTTTGCCAGACTGATCCTGAGCAGAACGGGAGGGGTTGTCTTGAAGTACCACAGGTTCTAGAAGGCCCAAACCGAAAGACCTATGGTTGTTAGAACAAAAAATCCTTAAACCACGTAGCATTTCCCATAAAGAAATAAATAAAAGTCATAAATTGCTATAACCCAATGTTTATTTACACCAGAGCTGGGCAGTAATTAATTACTTTTTAATTAAATTACTAATTAAATTCCTTTTTGTGTATTTGCCTTGAAATTGAATTACTTTTCAAAATGAGGGAATTGTAATTGGGAATTGCCATTTTTGTTAAAAAGTACTTGAAAATTACTATTTGAAAGTAATTAATTACTACATTCAATTACTCAATTACTTTTGTGTAATTAAATTACTCTAAAGTATTTAAATTACTTTACAAGTATTTGAATTACCTGTGGTAATTGAAATTACTCGAGGTAATTGAATTACTTTGTGGTATTTCAATTACTGAATTCCTGACCTCGATTGGGTGCCAAATCTCCAGAACGCAAAAAAATAAAAGAAGTTACATATTAAGCAAAATTCTGTTAAAGGTATCGAACTTTAATAGTGGTTTATTGTTTGTTTTTAACTTGGTAATCTGATCGCGGATACTGTGCGTCAGATTTGCTCCTGAAAATTCCCTTATCATCGCTTCAGAAGGAATTATGTTTATGTCACGTATTGGCCATTATTAATCACTGCGAATTTAAACCGCAGTCTTTGCAATACTTAGCAAAGTCGACAAATAAAGTCCTGTTGACCGCCGATTAGGTTTGGATTTTTGACGCTTATTTACTTTTTTATGGTGTGAAGTACCGGTTCGTTTGAAAATTGTGTTCGTGTTTGGTTATTTTTTTAAGTGAAATTATAAAACAGACGTTCGCTGGATCGGAAATAAGACTATCCAAAAGGGTTCTACTTTCCTCAAAAAAACGTCTATTTAACCGATTTAGAGATAAAATTAGCTAATTTAAATTTTTTTAACAACGTAGTAAAAAATCTTTTGCACTACTAGTCTCAGAACGCACCGTTATTGGCCTATTTTTAGGTTGTGAAGTTGATTTTCTCCACCAAGGGAGAGAAAGTAAAATAAACAATTTTCACCGTGGTTACTAATAAATTGCTAAGTTACCAAATATGACTATTTTAATTTTGACGTTTTAAAGAGCTGTATTGTCAGGTTGACAGTTAACATATTTTCGAAATTTGTTGGGAATTTATGTATTAAGCCGTTTGATAGTGCAAAAAATAGTATACCGGGTGCTGACTTGCGCGACGCACCATAGGAATTTGCATACTAAATTCTTTATGTTCAATTATTTGCTCCCCTAATTATTTTAGAGCTAAAGTGTAAATACATTTTTTGTAGAGAAAAAAATACTGTATTCATTAATACGGTTGCTAACAATTTTTCATTTTCCGGAACCGAAGGAATGCAAAAAACAAACTAGCATTTTCACAAAAATCAGTGATGCCATGGAATTATTCAAACAAGCCAATGCCAACGCAAATGCGTGCGGCGCGACAATCTGTGCTGTTTGTTTGTTTGTCATTGATGTTTGACGTTTATAATAATTCATTATTAATTATGTTCTGCTTAATGTCTCTAAGGTACCCAGACCTTGTCCATAACAAAAATGGTTTTACGAGTATGGTAGACGTTCGTTAAGCAAGCTCCTTGTTTATTGTAAAATAACTGTATCGGCAAATTCCAAACAGTACAACCATTAATAGACTGATTCATTTTAAGTTTAAGTCTACAGGAACGTTATTAAATAGTTGTAGGTGCAATAATGAGGTTCAGAAATTACACCAATACGAGAAAAGCGACAATACGTTCAATCTTTTGACGGCAGTGACTGGATGATCGCCCCGCACTCACTTGCGTTGGCATTGGCTTGTTTCAATAATTCCATGGCAACAGTGATTTTTGTGAAAATGCTAGTTTGATTTTTTGCATTCCTTCGGTTCTGGAAAATGAAAAATTGTTAGCAACAGTATGAATGGATGCAGTATTTTTTTCTCTACAAAAAATGTATTTACACTTTAGCTCTAAAATAATTAGGGGAGCAAATAATTGAACATAAAGAATTTACTATGCAAATTCCTATGGTGCGTCGCGCAAGTCAGCACCCGGTATACACCACGGTAGCGAATCGTCTTATAACCTTTGCGCTTTAGATACTTCGCGCTGCGCGCTCAGTATCTAATATGCGCTCAGGTAATAATACTGCGCTTCGCTACCTTGATGTATAATATACTATTGTCGTTTTTGTCATTACACATAATTAAAATTATCTTTATTTAAAAATATATTTTACGTTTCGCTAATTCATTGTTAGCTTCATCAGAAACATTGGTTTAAAATATAGGACAAAGGGACATTTACTATAACAATCTGTAAAATATAGGCACATGTTAGTGTTTGGACTTGTGAAAGAATAAGTATCCTCAATTATGTCAATTTACCTGTCTTTTGTTTTCAAAAAGTTTTAGTAGTCGGAATGGTAACATCTTTTATTGTTGATACGATCTCGTTAGATAAAACATTCTTAGTTTTCATAGTTTGTAGCTGTTTTTGTATCTGCTGTACACATTCTTATTTCAATCAGCGGTTTTCAACTAGGTTTATCAGTCACCTGTCAACTTTCAACAGTCCCTGATCAACACCAAATTAATATTTTGTTTTAAAATTTCAAGTTACCTAATACATTTTTTATAGCTATTTGTATTACTAGGGAGTAAAATGTATCATTCTCACCCGCGGATGTAATTTAATTCTTCAGCGTTAGCGAGAACAGTACCTAATCAATTGTAATCATGCAAGGGCGGAAATTACGTTTTAGTCCAGAGTTATACATTAAACACTTTTACATTTTTTGATGTGGCAATCTCTTGTATTCAGTTGCATTCAAAAATATTTAAATATGAAAACCAGAAGGTTAGTTGATTAATCAAATTGCCTCCCGTCTGTAATGGCAACGGTAGTCAATGTATTATATTCCCTCCCACTGCCATTGGAAACTGACCAGGGAACCAAAGGTATATTTTCGGGAAACCCCTAACAGGCGACAAAAAATGTTACTTTCGTATATAGAAGTAAAAGAATATTTTATCTATTAGCAACATGATATTGTACATTTTCGTCATAGAAACAAAATATGAAAAGCTACTCATAACTCCCAAGGGACTTGTCAAATTATTTCTCCCTTAAACTCATGGTAACAATGCAACTACAATTAACGTCTTAGCAACCATACAATGAGGCAATCCTTGATGTTACTTACATATTCTAGTTTTAAATGTCATTATGACATTTTGAAATGTCATACTATTTTTACGAATATGTTAGTAGAAAAAATATTGTATGCACCACGGGAGATATTCATGTTCTTTACCTTCGGTTGACTTACAGACCTCGGTCCAGAGCCCTCAGTCTGTAACACATGTCAACCTCAGGGAAAAAACATATTCATATCTCCCTTAATGCATAAATATCTATTCTAACTGAGCCAACAAAAAATACTCAAGTTGCGCCAATTGAATCACCACGTAGTGTTCTACAAAATCTAAATAGAAATTTGCTGTCAAACAATTAAAAAATCCAATACTCCACCCTGTATACTTAGGTAAGTTACATATTTTCGTCATGCAGCCTCATGTTAGGCGTATTTAATAGTATATTGTTCTTTAAGTTAAGAAAAGTGAGAGTTTTTCAACGTTTAATTTACGAGCGAGCGATGCAAAACGAGTGGATTAATTTATTACGAACATGGAAAAATTACTTTTATAACATATTAAGCGTGCTATTTTCTCTAATATAATTACAAAATGTAGCTAAAATGAAATTTGACATTTCTCCATATTCAAAAAAATTATTGTTTTTAAATCAACAGTGAAGAACGTCGAAATCGTCAAATAAAATACGAGAAATGGGCAGTGAAGTAATCCATACGATAGGTAAACGTCAACCGATGTCAACATAACCTACAAAAGTTGGTTAAAATGTTGTAATTTCGCGATTTCTCGAATTTAAAAAACAATGTACCCCTCGGCACTGGAAGTTCCTTTTTATCCCTCATGTGGTTTATTTGCTTTGGCCCTACGGGCCTCGGCAACTAGATCCGCAATCGTGATAAAAAGCTCAACTTCAGTGATAACCTCTGTTGAAACTAATATAAAAAAAATATATACATTTGAACTTTCAAGTCCCTATACGTTCTTACTGAAGAGATTTGTACTAAGGTATATTAGGTTTAATCGGTTTATTATAACCTAAGGAATCTATGCCAAATCGGTGTCGCATTTTTTTGAGACACCCTGTATAATTGCTATCCTTGAATTTATTTATTTAGTTACATCTTACTTCAAAACAAACTAAAAACCTTCAAAAGTGAAAGAGTATGTAGTTTACTATATCTAACAAAACATAAAAATTAAGCATTTTTAGATTACGATTACGAATCGACACAACACTAATGATAGTTGCAACTTGCAAAAAGGTTCTACTAAATAAAACTACGTATATTACAATAATTTTTATTGAAAGTAATTGATGTTGTACAATTACAATTACTAAGTAATTGGTAATTGAATTACTATTTCCTGTGAGTAATTGAATCTCTGGTAATTAAATTACTGCATTGGGCGGTAATTGGTAATTAGTAATTCATTACTTTTTAAAAGTAATTTGCCCAGCTCTGATTTACACTATATATTGTTCTGGTTTCACGTTGCAGAGCCTATTCTGTTATAATTGACTATGTTATAATGGTCTTTATATATGTAAATGGTTTTATGTTATAACATGTTTTACTATACTTTAGCAATAGCTTAACTTTTTCCTATTTTGTTTATTCTTAATCAATTCTCATTCAATGTAAAAGATGTGGCCCAAATTATTTGGAACTTAGCACCTTTTATGTTTGTTTTAAAAACCAGTTTAGTTTTGTTTGATAGGAGATGGAGTTTATTTTGTTGTTAAAAGATAGGGGGAAGTAGCTAGGCCTGGCTACATCGTTATGAACAATTTTTGCCTGTGTTCAACCCCATCAATGAATATACACAATCGTGGTTAAAGGTATATTGAAGTCTTAGTCCTATTACAGCGTATATATACAGAAAATGTATGCCATGTTTTTATGGCCTAATATTGAAATCACAATCATACATGTTTAAATTTACGTAATTCTGAATGCTAGAGTTTGTTATGTTAACCCACTAGCATTGCAGAATTGCCTTCGACATATGATATATTAAAAGTACAACGTCTGTTTGTAAACACGGAACTGCTGCTTGTTGCGTGTGTCGCTTACATTTAATTGTTATCACGACACGGAAACTTGACCCATATCTTATCTCGGGCAAGTTATGCAGTTTTTGTGGGCTAATTGCGTGAACTTTTGTATTTACTGGATTACAGTTTATTTTCCACTATTCACTAAAATCCCACGTTCAAATTAGTTTGAACATTCAATTAAATGAATTTCTGTATTTGGTACGCCCGTTTTGTTCAATTATCTATTAATTATCAAGATTTACTTATTTATTTATTTCGCACTCAGCCAACAGCCGTTAGGCCAATTATAGGCGTCGCTGTGCATTTATGGGGACTTCCAACCCCACTAACGACTGTCATGATGTTGTTATGACCGCCGGGACCACCTATTTCCGTGACAGCCGTATCACGAGGCGCCGAGAGGTGCAGCCGTGGAACTCCTATCCAAATTCTGACCAAAGAGAGCGTTGCTTAACTCTGCTGATCGAACGTGAAAGCTTGTTCAAGTTACACCACCCGGGACCCATTTACAATATTACTAGCTTCAGCAAAACACAAATACCAAAGGATGGGATCTTATTTTTCACTGAATTTATTTCAGCAATTTGATTTCAATTAATGCTTACTTAAAAAATCAAGTAACAAATTTATATCTGTCAATGTCACCAAAAATTATGAATGTGAAGATCAATTATAAATACATATCTATTACTTTGTCATTCATGAAACACCATAAAAACTGTAAGTACTTCCTTTTTTATTATTTAACTTTACTATTGTATTACTTTTCTTTGTTCTTTATATAAATACCTGCAACTGTCACATGTACAAGGAACACATTTAACTTCCCACCAGATCCCACAGCTTTCCGACCGCCTACAGCAGTTTCAAACTGGTGCACCGAACCCAGAATATGCGATCAATTACTATCAAACTGTAGAAACCTTCCAGTCAAAAGTCAAGACAGGACTACCGTTACTTACACCTGGATACTTGGTCAGATCCAACAACAGCAACTGCAACGGCTTTCCTCAACATCCAATTCGCAAGATGCTAACTCTCTCAGGAACTCCATGTAGACTCCTCCCAGAATATACACCCATAAGATATAATGTAACCAATTCACAATATATGATGTACAATATCCAATTTCAATAACTATCCTTGTGTCAATAAGTTATTCTATTCCTACCAGATTTATTCTTCGTAGATTCTCCATATTTCTTCTTATCATTTAAATTTCTTCTTTTCTTCTCGTAGATTTTATGTTATATAAACCTTTCCATACTCAAATTATTCTTCGTAACATAGAATTTCGGCTTAGACCGCGTAGTATTTGTAGATGAACACCCAGCATTAACTGGCTTAATTTGCCTTGCACCTTGGGAACTCGAGCAATGGCCGTTCTCTTGGAGCAGGATACTTAAGCAGATTTTTGCCTTTTTGCTGTTTGTGCATCCACATTCACTAACGTTTAGCAAAACCTTGCAGCTTGCATCATCAGAGTGAAAGTCGCACTAAGAACTGAAGGTCGGTGTAGAGCTATTTATAGTCCACTGTGCCAGGCGCGCGGAGTGGCGTAAC
>CALNHX010009649.1:0-47716 GCA_940337035.1 Agriotes lineatus | reverse complement strand
AAACATAGGCAATCTGCAGCCAACTGTATAGCAGGAACTACAAATTATATGACTTCAGTCACTTTTTTAATGTTTCCATCCAACTATTTGGAAATTTTTGGATTACATCTTAAAAAAATTATCCTTACAACATACAAACTATTTACAGTACTTAACTGGTCAACGAAACCCATTTCTTTGAAACAACGTATTTCAATATTGTACAGGATTATGACTCTAATAGACGATTAGATTTCTTCCGTTGTATAGCTCATATGACTTAGTGTTATTTGTTAAATATTTTATAATTAATTATCAGTTTAATGTATGTAACCGCTTCAACTTAATTTTAAAGCAGTTTTGTAAGGAAAACTTAATAAAAATTAAATCGTGAAATTTTTCCTTAGTGTAATTTTTTATGTGTAATTTCTTTGTTGTGTAATTCTATCCATGTGTAAGTTTCGCAGTGTACTTTTACGAGTAATTTTTTCCTATGTAATTTAATCATGTAACCAAAAACTTTTAGCTCTAATCGTATGGTTTGTTGAGTAAAAAGCGTTACGGTTTAATCGCCCATTAATTCTACTCTTCGTATTATGCATTTTGGTAATTCTGTCCGAAATTTGGGCGTTTTACAGTTATCGAGATCTCCAAATTCGTTTTGAACGGCCTTAAGTCTCACGCGATGGATTATTGATCCGTTTGTCATGCATAACTAGGCTAAGTATTATTAAATTGTCTCCGCGCACCTGCGGCGATGTTTTTATTCGCCGTTATCTTCTGCAAGTGTTTTCGACTTTATTGCACACATTTACTTTATATTAACCTTTTCCTTACTCTAGGGCTAGTTTATAGTGACTTACACACATCGCACTTAAGTCTTGGAACTGTGCGCTAAAGGTACGCGTGCGCTTTCTCTTTCTCATTCTCTATTCTAATTTTAAGGCACTTGCGTTTCGTTGCTTTCAGAGCTGACTATGGAGTTGTTAAAGTATAAGCAACTAGTTTGTACTACTAACTTGGCAGCTAAGTGTTTGGAACTACTGGTAGTTGGATTTTTCGCAGATTCGCAGCGGTTTCTCGAAGCTCTTGTTGTGTCCCCACTTCTGATAACTTTTCCTGATGGCTGGTTCTTACTTTTTGCTTTCCGATGCAGTTTCCCATCATTGCTGGCGGTATTAAAACACGATCTTGTGTTGCGAAGGTAAACACAAATCTGTACATTAAGCGCACCGAAAGATAGGAATCCCCGGCTAGTGTTGCATTACCTCTGAGTTTATCAATGATTACTGGAGAATTTATGGAACATTCTCAATTTATATTTGGCAAATTCTCATGAGCGAACCAACGAGGGAGCGAACTTTGGCAGAAATAATGCTAAAATGATTTGCATTTTAAATAAATTATAATATTATATTGGTATTGCAGATTAGCAATTTTATTTCTTTTATTTAATTACTGTAATAGCTCATTTTCACCAGGGTCCAACAGTTTTTTACGTGTTGCATTTAAAATGTTATACCATTCTGCGATATTATATGTATGTATAATCGATAACCTCGTTTTACCTTGCGGTGTAGAGGCTGGTGCTTTATGTGCTTGCATCTGGCGTTACAATACTCAACTTGCACCGGATTCGGGATACAAAGTTGGAGCGCGCCTTTTATGCTTGCACAGCAACCATTGTGTGAGGTGTCTGTGTGTGTTATGTTAACCTTATTACTCTATCTCTTAGGTCTGTAGTTCTGATAAGAACACAGTTAATTTGGTGCCCAACTGTGAATGGTATCACCGAGCCCGGTTCAAATCGCAAGGCTGCTGAAAATTCCAGCCCTCGTGGGATTCGAACCGAGGACTTGCTTAATGCAAGGCAAGCGCTTACCCATCTGCGCTACTCGGCTTCTGCGATATTATATATTATTATAAATTTATAACCGATGAGGAATTTCAATTAACAAGGTTTAATAAATAGCTCGGTTGGTTAAGAGCTTTCCTAATAATAAAATGGTTTTTGGTTCGAATCCCATTACCGCGATTGGGAATGAAAGTGCAGTTGTTTTTAAATCTGAACTGGAGATATATCGAGTGACCATCGAGATTGATAGCTCACAAAGGTTAACGAGCAACTGAGTGCTGCCAAATATGCTCAAAACATTATCAGTTTTGGAACTCTTCCATTATTATCGACTTACAGTAATATCGAACAATAATGTGTTTAACGTTGAATATAACTCCTCATTAATTTTCAGAGCGTTAGTCGTGCTTGTGTTAATATTGATTAAAGACGCCTCCTTTTATTAGAGGATCGATGGTCCTGATGATGATTCTATTCGATTGGACACATACCTCTAACGGTCATCCAAAAGTAGATGCTGTAAGAATAAATTGGATTGAGTTTTCACAAAACAGGGTAATGTTTTGCACTTTTTTATACACAAAAATGAGTGAAATTCAATACGTATTAAAAATAGCTATTTATGTGTCAAGTTACAAAATGAAAGTGTTGTTCACACTAGACGTGAATTTTGCCCTACGAGCGAAGCGAGTGAGCAACACGTTGTGTGCACTGCACTGCACACTACTGCGACTGCGATGCGACCGCGATGCAACTTGCACAAAATAACTGTTTGCAACTGCCAGTGTCAATCGCGAAGCGATTAATTGCGTTAAAGTTACGGGGTGAAATGCAAAGAATGTCAAATTAGTACAAACATACCTTTGTATTGATGCCACGTCTTTGAATCCACGACTTAACCTTTTCTACTAATACATTAAAGCTCTCTTTTGACATTCGGTAATATGACTTTGCTCATGTTGGGGGAGCTCTCTTGCTGCGATAAAATAAAGATATTGCACTCTTTATTATTTTCGATATAGGGGTGATCGTAGACTTCCTTTTCGGTTTCCTGTCCGTACAACCACGTCACCATCATCGTCACTCGAAAATGTTTGCACCTGACTGAGAACAAATTGCTAAGATGTGCATAACACAAGTCGGCGTCGCGATAACATCGTAGGTATGCTGTAGTTGCATCGTAATCGTATCGCAATGACGTCGGGCCAGTGAGAACCTATTAGGCCGACCGCTCACTGAGACGACGCAACTGACAAGAAACTCATAAGCGATAATCGCGTGGCGATAGTTCTATGGGTTTGTGTTATTATTCACTGCATACCATGATACAAAGACTAGAAGATATGACATTGCGCATGCTTCCCCCACCAGTCATTAGCTCCGTGACGTCAAGTGGTGACATGCCATCGTTGTTTTGACGGCTTTAACCTATATTCTCTTGTGTTAGTATTTAGTTTTTTTGCAATTAATTTACAAGCAATTCGGTGTGCAGTGTGTAGTTGCAGCGCTAATAATAATTTAAAAATGATTGGACCAAATTTACAGTTTTTTCGCTTCCCTAAAGAGGAACCAAGGCGTAGTGTTAAGAGTGAATCGTTATTGTCGTGCTGACCATTTCAACGCTGATAATTATCGGATTTGTTCTACTCATTTCAAAGACGAAGATTACGTTCGAAACACGAGTTATTGGACTATAAGCCCAAAAATTGTCACCAATTAAAGAAAAATGCTGTACCTAGTGTAAATATCGCGAAGTCAAAAGCTTCTTCTTCAGAATGCAGTTCACAGTTTAGAAAATTATACATTAAAATGTTATTACATATTTTTGTTTCATTTAACCCAGTCATTATCCCATTTGAAGCCTGTAAGTAGATGCAAAACTTGGTAAATGAGAATATCACATTTGCGGCTACTACCAAAGTCACATTTGAAAATAACATGATATCCGACTAAATGAAATTGCATTTATTTCATACTGTTCGGAAAATACGACTTTACGTCATTAATTTGAGTCCGGAAAGTGGAACATTACACCATAAGGCCGGAAAGTGTTGCTAGGCAACTGCTGAATAATATGTTGTTGTCATTGTAAGTTTATGTCAAATTCAAGGTTATCAGGTTAGGTTTTTCATCAGTTTTGACACAAACTGACGCAAAACCTAACCTGCTAACCTTGAATTTGACATCGATTTGCAGTGCCACCAACATGTTATTCATACGTTTGAATTTCCACAGCCGCCAGTAAACAGTATGAAATAAAACATTGTAGGATAGGCGGCCGTAAATAGCTATTTAAGTAACAAAGAATATAAGGACCTATTGACATTTGAGGTAGGCAAGTACAAGCCAAGGCCAAGCCGAGGCTTGTTGCCTGCCGAGAATGTTAACAGGCGATAGATACATTCCGAGTTATCTTATAATATTTTTTCCGCTGCTTATCAAAATGTTCCTAGATTTTTGAAAAAAATCGTTTGGTTTGTCACCTGCCACCAGGATTAATTTTCGTGAATCGTGTTACCTGTGAGTGTCACAAGTCACAAAAACACTTCCAATTACATATAAACAAAACGTCTAAGTCTGTATCCTTGCGTTGTTAGTTTTATTATCCTAGGAACTTAATAATAATATTAAGTGCCGTTGTAAACGGCGAGCAGCAAACAAATATAATCACCGACTTACGTTTTGTTACTAAGGCTGTAACACTAACTTACATGATCAGCAGCGGAAAAATATGATTAAATTACTCGTTTAGAAATTCCCGACTCGGCCCGTTCCTCGCCTGGTCTGTAAACATCTAAACTCGTATTTTAATCAGTCATTTTCCGGCCTTATAACGTAAATAACTATTCATTCACCAAAATTTGCATCAACAGGCCTCATTTAATCAACAGTAATGTACAATTTTACGTAATAAACTCATACAGTCACGGTTCTTGACTGTCACCGCGTGACGTCATGCGCAAAGTGAACGATTTTAAAACACGGGAATGTCATATCTCTGTTTCCTTGTATCATGACTGCATACTGAAGCAACTGCGATGCGAACACAATGCGTGCGACTTGCACAAAATAGTTGCTCGCGACTGACAATGTCAATCGTATGGCGATTAGCCGTGTTGAAGTTGCTTCATAAAATGCACGATTTAATTATTCTTCTTGTTAACGATATAACTTTTGGCTGCATATTGTATACAAGATACTGGCAGTTTTGTATAAAAAATAATCACTTTACCCCAAAAGTTTTATCTTCTTAGTGAAATTTAGTTTCTGATATTTTAATGCAAACTTCGTAGCAAGATCGGTTATAACCGATCTGGTGGCCTAGTGGTAAAGGTGGCAGGCTAGTAATCACAGCGATCAGCGGTCCTGGGTTCAAAGCCCGGGGTAGGCACGAGTGTACCTATAAAGACGTACAATATCAGCCCTTCTCAGGACTAACTAGGAACACCTGAAGACGGGAGTAGATGAAAACTCCCGAAACGTCGTGTGATATACACCCTAGACACTGGAAAAAGTCCGATAAAACATATCGTAATAGACCACTGCCAAAAAATGACATTCAGGGAAAAACTTTGTAGCATTTCTTCAACTTTATTATTACTAGACCAATAACAACAAGCTCCAAAATGGTAATACTCTGGTAAATAAGTGAAACACAAAAGTATGCTCAGCTGCTATATTAATCGCTTTGATGTACAGTCGTGTGCAAATAAATCCGGGACAGTGTTTTTTTCACATGCAGATTCAGTTAAGAATTTGAAGAATATTTCCATGGATTTCCTCTTATCAGAGAGAGTTACGGGTTTCAGTACCTGTTAAAGTTTAATGTAACTCTTTCTGATAGCAGGAAATCCATGGAGATATTCTTCAATTCTTAACTGAATCTGCATGTAAAAAAAACACTGTCCCAGATTTATTTGCACACGACTGTACATAACCCGAGTTGCCGTCGTGATCGCATCGTAGGTATGTCGTACTTGCATCGTAATCGCATCGCAGTCGCATCGGGACAGTGGACGCAACTGACAAGAAACTCATAAATGATAATCGAGTGGCGATTGTTCTATGGGTTTATGTACTTCACTGCACACTGCTGAGACTGCGATGCGATCACAATGCAACTTGCACAAAATAATTGCTCGCGACTGTAGTGTCAATCGCGAAGCGATTAATTGCGTTGAAGTTTCTGGCTGAAATGCAAGGAATATCAAATTAGTACAAAAACACACTTGTATTGATGCCGTCTTTCAACAGACGACTTAACTTCTTTCTGCTAATACATTAAAGCTCTCTTTTGACATTCGGTAACATGGTTTACTCATGTTGGGAGAGCTTTCTTGTTGCGATAAAGTAAAGGTATTGCACTTTTTATTATTTTTTATATATAGAGGTAAACGTGGACTACCTTTTTGGTTTCCTATTCTTATTGCGTACGTATCTGTAAGCTACAACCACGTCATCATCATCGCCACTCCAAAACATTTTGCACTAGACTGAGAACAAATTGCTCTGATGTGCATAACACAGGTTGCCGTCGCGATCACGTCGTAGGTATGTCGTAGTTGCATCGTAATCGCATCGCAGTCGCGTCAGCTCAGTGGACGGAGAGCCTAATAATAGGCCCAACATGAGGCGTTCGATTGCTCTCTGCATTATTCTGAGGCGGATTCGATGGCAAGTGCCATAGTTTCAACCACGTTTCAACTTCGTAGGTTAGTACCGGTAGAATACACATTAAAAACTTATTTCTTTAGGTTTATGGTTAATATTTATATTATCATATGTTTTTAACAAGCATATTTATATTTCCTGATCTTTATTTAATCACTATAGTCACAAGAGCATTACTTAGCTGCAGAGTTAAATAAAAGTTTTTTCGGGTATATCATATTATTTAAAATATTTTAATTGACAGACACAACATTGTGAATATGGTAGCTGTTTTAGTCACTGAAGACTAGTACATAAAGTACATCAAAAGCCGCTACTGTAAGACGTGGAACCAATACACCTCTAAATAGGTAATAACGTTGGTTAGCCAAAAAAAAACAAATCGTAGTAGTTCTATTCAATTGACAATTTAACTGGTGTCATTGTCAACCAATGGCATTCTTCAATTTAAAAATAAACTACCAATCGAACGATTATTTTAGTGACAATAATTCGAGGAGCTTTATTTCAGCGAAAATCGTACGACACTCATTAATGACCAATAGAAAAATTAGTTCACGAGCCGTAACCAAGACAACAACAAAATTTCTTGGAAATTTTTTGTAGGTAGATCAGCCTAACTGTGAGGGCTTGTATCGTTACGATTTTCTTACCGAATCTGCATTCGAGCATTAATTCATATCCAGAAATTATTTTTCGTGCATTCCAACGTCCTAATTTGCCCTCGCGTCCCGCTCGGGCAAATTAATACGACGTTGTTGGAATGCACTCAAAAAATTTCCGGAAAGAATTAATGCTCTTATGAGATTATATGTGACAATTTTTTCTGTAACTATTTTTTAACGAAAAACAACTTAGATTATAATTTTAGTGTTAAGGGTATTTTTATTGACCATTTTCAATACTTTAAAAGTTAAATTGTCAAGACGAATAGGACTCTAGGTCGAAATATTGCAAATAATTGTTGCTCTTCAGATTGTCTCGTTTCTGTTGCTTTAGAAAATAACGACTCGTGCAAGCACTCGTCGTTATTTTCGTCGCCGCAGAAACTCGTATCTGAATTGCAAAAATTATTGTCGGCAATATTTTGACCTCTCGTCCTATTATTACTGAAAATAACTTAATGCGAAAGCTTAGTTCTTGCTTCATTTCAAAATTTTATACAATATTTAACATGCCACAAATTTATAACATTCTAAAATTTTGCGTAATTCTCAATAGCAACTAACTTAAAGCCGATGCGATGGTTTAAAAATAAGATCGATTCGTTTCATACTTGACCTCGTTAAGAAATTGAAACCATAAATTACTAATAACGATCAAAAGGGTTATCAAGGTTTTATTTTGCTAAATAAAAGCTGTAGACATGAAGCACGTCGATACCTGGTAAATAATTGATAGTAATTTTATAAGTATAGATTTGCTGATTTTTCTTTATTATTGGGAACGCTTTTCTTCGTATACCCCCTAATTACGTATTGCAAGAGATCTACGTCACCATGCAATTATACTCATGTTTATTGTTTAGTAACGTTAGACACATCAGGCCGACAAATTTGATACTGACATTTACTTTCAATCACTACTGAAACTGAATTGTACTATTTTACTTGCAGGCAGACACAATGTCAAAGGTGAGGCGTTACCCTTCACCTCGAGGAATGAGCATATGCAGAACTAAACTTTCTAGCAGCGTTGTGGTTACCTAGACGATTTGCTGTTAGTTCTTCCGGTTCAAGAACATATTAACTATGAAGTGACTTAACTTTATTATTCTGAAACTAATATATACAGTTAAATATGAATATAACAAATTTTAAAAAAACAGAAAATGTATCTTCTTACAACGAACACTCAATATAAAGTAAAAACAAAGATAGCATACAGAAAATTACATAATATGCTACTAACACCTTTAATTTATTTAATCAAAAATTCAGATAATTACATAAACCATTAAAAATACAGTAAACTTAATTATTGTTATCTGTTATTTAAATTTTTTGGTTTAACATATTAAAATTATTTTTAATTGCAAATTAAATTAAGTTTTGTGTAAATATACTATAAAAGAATCTTTAATGGCGTGGCGCCTCAAATATTTACCATTTTTTAAATCGCCAGTGCAGAACGTTGAAATCGTCATTAAAATACGAGAAATCGGCAGTGAAGTAATCCATCGTTTTACGATTTTTTGTAGGTGGCGGAGCGACAGATAAACGTCAACCGACGTCAACATAACCTACAAAAGTTGGTTAAAATCTTACAATTTTGTAATTTCTCGATTTAAAAAAAAATACATAATGTACCCCTCGACACTGATGATCCTTTTTATCTCTCATGTGGTTTATTTGCATTGGCCCTACGGTAACGAAATCCACATTCGTGATAAAAAGCTAAACTTCAGTGCCTTGGTATACAAATTACTATTGTTTGTCTAATACTTGGGATGAATATTCTACGACTAAATTTCCAAGCAAAATGCATAGGTCAATCCTTCTACTTGAATATAGAACAACCTATAGACTAATGTAGAATTGTGAAAATTAGTATGATTGTAAGTAAAGATTGACAGATTTCACAATACAAAAATTAATTTTGCAACACTGTCCTAGATAATATAGTGAGAAGTCACGAGTTGTCGATAAATTTTGATCGTGGATAACTAATATTAGAGTGTATGGTAATTCCAAGAAGGCAACGGCGACGGACTAGTGGAAACAAATCTTACATAAAGTTTATTTTCAATGCGAGAGATTATGCACTTTGTGGAGCACTTCTATGGCATGACTGCGACACTTACATTTTTCATTCATTTTATTGCATTCTAAATGTTTGGAGTAATTTTGATCTAGCTATGTATTGGCAAGTACGATACCTTTTCTGTCCACAAAATGCATAGTTCTGGCGTTTTATCGTTGTTGCTACATCGACAAAAAAGAAATAACAGTACGGAAATATTCTGTTTGCTAAGACGACAAGAAATGACGTATAGGAGTAACTTTTCTGGCCTAGGCCGGCAAAAACTTTTCCGACCTAGGCTTGCAAAAACGTAATGCAAAGGTAGAAGAAAAATAATCTAAATCAAAGTAACCAAATTGGAGAAATTATATTTGAAATACAGTCATGGCTTAATACGACAGAATAGTGCGACTGGCATATTTATTTATACATACGTATAAATTTATTAGAGAATTAAAGTGCAAAGAATAACCACATTAACATTTTGTTGGAAAATATTTGAAGGCAATGGCAGCATACACTTTTTTGGCATTCATTTCACAAGCTTTTTAATAATATGTCCCGCGCCTATTGTACATCACATTAAATGAAACTGCTTAAATGTGCATCCATGTATTCATCTCTTGACCTCAATCTATGTGTAAGTTATCTATTGGATTGAGATCGAAAGACTCCTAGCCACCTTATAACCTTTACATTGTCGTATCCTGGCCATTTTTGTAAACTTTTCCGTCTGTTTAGGATCATTGTATTGTTGTGTTGGAATATAAATTGTAAGGATATTGAATTTATTCTCTTGCAAATGGCAACTGAAGAAAGGACTTCACGCTATTGCGATTAACTATTGTACTGCAGTGATCGCGTTTAGATAGGCTTCATTAACTGTGTGGTATTTATTATTACTACAATAAAAGTCCTCAAATGTATAACAAGTTTAATGCTTTTAACTACAACAATGAAACAACTAGGAGATTACATGTAGGTACAGTTCGCGTTATCACGGTTGATGCTGTCCGAGCACTGGTCAGTTCCGGTTCTCACTTTTTGGAGAGGGCGGAATCTGGTTGCGCCCTCACACTGGATGTTACCACTTCCTGTGGTGAAGGTGGCGCGAAATTTAAATCTGAAACGTCGCCACATTACTCTCTCCCCAGTGACGTTGGTGTGTAATGTCACGAATCGAGAAAACGAACTGGGCGACGTACAGATCTGCCAGTTCTCGTTACTGTGGCAGGTAACTGCTGTTCCTGTGGTGCCGATGACGTTGCAGCAGGTAGCTGCTGGTCCTGCTGCCCACTTGGCGTTTTCGTGGGTTCGTCCCCAGTTTGCACGAGGTGGGCTGGTTTGAGGCGGTCTACAGAGATATTTAATTCTTTATTGTTTACTCTGACTCTGTAGATTTTTTCATTTAGTCGTTGAAGGATGGGATGTGGCCCTGAGAACGGTTGCTGGAGGGGCCTCCTTACAGTGTCATCCCTCACAAAAACATGGCTGCAGGTGACTAAATCTCTGTGAACGAAAATGCTTGGTTTATGGTGATGTTGGGGTGGCATTGGCCTGAGTGCCTTCATGTGCTCTCTTAAAGTGTCCACGAACACAGTAGGGGTGGTACTTCCGGGGTGATTTACAAAAAATTCCCCCGGCAGCCGTAGGGTTGTGCCATACAGCAGCTCTGCGGGCGATGCTTGTAGATCCTCCTTGAAGGCGGTGCGCAGTCCAAGAAGAACGATGGGCAGGACTTCAACCCAGCGGTCGGTTTCATGGCACATTATTGCTGCTTTAAATGACCTGTGCCACCTCTCGATTATGCCATTTGTTTGGGGTCTGTAAGCAGCGGTTCGGCAGCGGCTTGCACCAAGTAGTTTTTGCAGTTCAAAAAAGAGTGAAGATTCAAACTGGCGTCCTTGATCAGTTGTGATTTTACATGGGCAACCAAATCTTGCAATCCAAGTTGCAATGCCGTTGCTACGGCGTCGGCGGTGATGTCCACGATTACGGCTTCTGGCCACCTGGAGTAGCGGTCAATCATTGTTAAACAGTACCGATAACCTTTGGAGGATGGAAGCGGTCCAACGATATCTATATGGACATGATCGAAACGTTCACTGGCAGGGCTGAATACTTGAAGTGCGGCCACGGTGTGTCGGTGAACTTTCGAGCGCTGGCACGGTATGCACTCTCGGACCCACCTGGTGATATCCTTCAGCATGCTCGGCCACACGTATTTCATTTGGATTGCTTTTTTGGTGGCTCTGCAACCCGGATGCGACAGCTGGTGGAAGCTATCGAATATCTGTTTTCGTAGAGAGTTCGGTATATAAGGCCGAACTGCTCGTGTTGATGTGTCACATATTACGGTCGCATCTTCTTCAGGGAAGGTAAAATTTTGCAATACTAGGGAACTATTAGAATTTTCCTGTAGGTTAATTAATTCTTCGTCCTTTTCCTGTTCTCGTGCCATTACTGTGAGACTAATTTGGGTTGGCGTACTAATTTCCTCTAACCTAGAAAGCGCGTCGGCCACTATGTTGCTCTCACCCGGAAGATAAACAATTTGAGTTGTAAATTGACCGATGTAGTCGAGGTGTCGCATCTGGCGAGGTGAGGCTTTGTCAGACTTCTGTTTAAAAGCGAATGACAGCGGTTTGTGGTCTGACCTCACTAATAGTCGTCGTCCTTCTACCATGTACTGGAAAAACTTGATTGATTCGTATATGGCTAGGAGCTCGCGATCATATGTGCTGTACCGACGTTGCGCAGGATTTAGCTTCCTCGAAAAGAAACCTAAGGGTTTCCACTCGTTGTTGACATGTTGCTCCAGGACACCTCCAATTGCGACATCCGATGCATCGGTCGCTAGCTGTAGGTGGGCATCGTCTGCGTGGTGCGCTAAGAGTGTCGGGTTTGCGAGGCTGTCCTTACAGCGTTGGAAGGCGGCTTCGCTTTCCGATGTCCATGGCACCTCCGTCTTGTCGTTCCTTTTTGAATTGGTAAGGAAGGCGTTCAACGGAGCTTGTATCTCCGAAGCAGATTTAATAAATTTGCGATAAAAATTTATCAACCCGAGAAATCTGCGGAGTTCTTTAATAGTCTTTGGCCTGGAAAGCTCCGTGATGGCTTGGACTATCCCAGGTAGCGGTTTACAGCCTTCTTCGCTGACAAGGTGCCCCAGGTACTGTGCTTCAGAAACTCCAAATACGCATTTAGCTGGATTGACTGCGATGCCGTACTCTTGTAGCCGTTGAAAAAGGGCTTCCAAATGCTGGCGATGTTCCACCTCGTTGGTGGAGGCGACGAGGATGTCGTCTACGTAACAAAAGCAAAAATCCAGGTCTCGAAGCACACAATCCATAAAGCGTTGAAACGTCTGCGCAGCATTTCGGTATCCAAAACCCATCACCGTGAATTCAAAGAGGCCGAAGGGTGTAATAACTGCGGATTTCGGCACATCTTCCTCGGCAATGGGAATTTGGTGGTAGGCGCGCACTAAATCGATTGTAGAAAATACCTTTTTCCCGTATAACTTGTGCGTAAAGTCCTGCAGAATGGGTACAGGATAGCGGTCCGGGACGGTAATAGAATTTAGGCGCCGGTAATCGCCGCAGGGTCTCCATTCTCCAGGTGTCTTTTTGGGCACCAAGTGTAAAGGACTGGCCCAAGGGCTGCTAGAAGGGCGGCATATCCCCAGGTCCAGCATGTATTGAAATTCTGCCTTGGCGGCGCGAAGCTTTTCCGGCGATAATCGGCGTGGCTTTTCAGCGATCGGAGGTCCGTGTGTAATAATGTGATGTAACACGGCAGTTTTTCGATTTCCATTGGCAGGCGACGCCCTGGTGATCTCGGGGAACTTGACTAGCAGTTGGTGCCACGGATCGCGGCTACTAATGGTCGTCACCGCTGTAGATGGTCCATTCGCTACTGTACCGTTGGTCGAAAGACCTGTTTTAGCGTCGATGAGACGCCTTTGACGCAGGTCGACGAGTAACCCGTGATACCGTAGAAAGTCGGCGCCAATGATCGGTTTTGATACCGCGGCCACGATAAACGACCACTTAAAACTTCGTCGGAGGTTTAAGTCCAAACACAATAATTGTTCACCGAACGTCTTTATAACAGAGGCATTTGCAGCGTAAAGCACTGTGTCCGATGCGACAGCGCGTTTCTTTGATTGCGTTATTGGCACTACACTGACGTCGGCGCCACTGTCTATTAAGAATCGCATCCCCGTAGATCGGTCGCATACGAAAAGGCGATTATTGACGGTGCCGTCGCCAACGGATTCGACTGGCGACGGCTGCACTAGTTTCCCGGCGGCTGAAAGGTGCAGGGCGTTCGGCACTTGTTAGCTTTTGCACCGAAACGTTGGTGATAATAATAAAACTCGCGGTTTCGCGAGCGCGATCTCGAGCGATTTCTGCTGGCCTTGTTGAAGTCGTTGCCCCCGCTTCCTCGGCTTATCAGTTGATCAAGCTTGTGGGTGAGCTCCTCTACCTTCCGCTCCAATGACGCAATCGTGGGAGTAGTACCGGAGCAGTTCGTAACTGGTGGAGTGACGCCGGAACAAGATGGTAGACTCACGGCGGAAACGGAAATTGGCGGCGCGGTCCAAACTTCTGCGATCTTGTCGGCGATGGCGGCCAACTCTGCGAGCGTGGTCGCCTTAGGGCTGGCGGACAGAACCACCTGTATTTGTGACGGCAGCCTCTGCATCCAGAGAGTGCGAATAAAGTCGTTGCCGATTTTTTCTCCGGCTAAACTTTGCATTTCTCGTAGAAACTGCGATGGCTTTTTATCCCCTAAATCCAGGTCGTTTAACAATTTTCTCAGCTTCTTTTCCTCGGAATCTGAGAAACGGGATATTAATTGCTCCTTAAGATTTTTGTATTTGTCGTTCGCAGGGGGTGTCGAAATCACGTCAGCGACTTGCTGCAAGACATTGACGTCCAGCGCGGCGATCACGGCAAAGTATTTGCTGGCATCGGGTTTCACTTTCCAGTTGTGGAATTGGGCCTCTATCTGGACGAACCAAAGAACAGGGTCGGATTGCCAGAATGCGGGAATCTTCATGTTCCGTACTTCCTCTACTTCGATCTCACCTTGCACGTTTTCTTCGGGCATTGTTTATTAAAAACTAAAACTCGCGTAACTAAAAATCACGTCGGCGGTCACCACTGTGGTATTTATTATTACTACAATAAAAGTCCTCAAATGTATAACAAGTTTAATGCTTTTAACTACAACAATGAAACAACTAGGAGATTACATGTAGGTACAGTTCGCGTTATCACGGTTGATGCTGTCCGAGCACTGGTCAGTTCCGGTTCTCACTTTTTGGAGAGGGCGGAATCTGGTTGCGCCCTCACACTGGATGTTACCACTTCCTGTGGTGAAGGTGGCGCGAAATTTAAATCTGAAACGTCGCCACAACTGCATTAATATTAGAATTGTATTCAAAGAAATAAAACACGAGGTTTCAGTTTCAAACATGAAAGAGAATTATTTATTTACTAAAACATATATGTGTAACCTAGCAATCTATACTACGTCACATGCAGTCATGCTGCAGTACCAACAACACGATGGATTGGAGCCACTCTATGCCAAGAAAACGCTTCACACACCGTAATGTTTCCGATGTAAATTTCACAGTTCCATTTATGTATTTATCATTATATCTATTGCATTTAGGTCACCATGCATCACTACAACCGTGACAAAATTCGGGATTGTCAAACCATAAACTATTTCTCCAGTGTTTAATAGTGCAACTGAGGTGTTTTTTTTTAGCAAAATTTAATCTATCTTAAACTGATTTTAATCCACGGTTTGCAAGCAAGTTTAGTTCCATAAAGCTCAGCGGTATTTAAAAACGCCGCTGTATTGTATAATTAAAACAAATTGTAAGTCGAGTTAATCTCAAATTTTCAAAGCCGTTAAAAATGGGTTCCATTTGGAAAGTCATATAATGTTTAGATCAATTCTAAAGAAAGAAAATAAGAATATGCTAAATTAAATTGGTAATTACATAACTTTCCACTTATAACATGTTTACATCTAGTTGGTTTGTTTGACACTTGAGGTCGGTCATACCGGGTGTCTAGTAATAGTAGTAGCAGTATTTGTGGAGAGACTGAATGTCTAGCAAGTAAACCTTCATAGGCCCTTTTTCCAACCTCGTGGACAAGGTCTAGGAATGCAGAGTACCAGGTACCTTAGTCCTACTTAGAATTTTGCTGAGACTAAGGAGTTCCAACCCGAGCAAGGGATCTTTTACATGCCACACATCGTAGTAACATGGGACCCACGGCTTTACATCATTTCCGATTGATGGCATTCTGTAGAGGTTTTCATCAGCATTTTTTTTAATTTTTAAGGGCCTCACCGGGATCGGGAATCGAACTCTCGGCCCTTAGATCAGTAGCCAGAATGCTTAACCAGTGAGCTATAGAGCCCGGCCGGGTGTCTAGCAACGACAAACACAATACTATATGATAAGAATATATCTATACAAATTACTTCGACGAGAAGTGTACGAAGTATTGAAATTCCCTCATATCGAAAACCACTCTGAGTCAAATATCTCTAAAATTCGTGCCAACCGACTAATGAACTCACTATACCAAATCTCCGTCTCGGCTGTGCGGATCTTCTGGTGAAGACCCCAGCCCACTAGATCCCTCCCTCGTATTGGCGGGTGCCTAAACGTGCTGTGCGGAGTATGTATGTTCGTATGTGTACACGATTCCGGTCGCCAGGAACCTTCCTGAAGTCTTAGATCGTTTTCATACGATAGATCCTCCGAAAATGAAGGCAACATCAACTTTTGAGGTATGGTCGTCTGCAAAAAAAAATTTTTTTTGGGTTTTTTTTTATAATGAACTTGTTCATAATATTTGATTGTATTAGCGAAACGGAGTGATGCTGAATGTCGAAGTATTCTTGGAAAGCACGAAAGGGCGCTTTTCTTGGGTGGGGAGTACCGTATATTTTTAAATTTACAAGGAATGGTAAATTCGTAATTAAAAGTAAAAAGTATAAAAGTGAAGAGGGGGGCGTTACTAGGGAGTGACCACTATTTACTATGAACGGAGTTGAAAGTAATACAAAAATAGAGCATACATGCTAAAAAGATGAAAACAAAAGTACGAAATATCAAAACTTACTACAAGAATATCAATAAAGCTAACACGAAAAAATAACAAATAAACGAGAGATGGAAATACTTGAAATTATTATAAGCAGTTAGAGAAGGCTGTGGGGCAACTCAAATAGGAAAAAAATAAAAGAAAAGAACAAATCGATAAACAACAATAATAAAGATAGAAGTAAATAAAGGGCTTTATTTGGAACTTTCCTCGCAAGTAGAACTAACAATTTTGAAAATATAAATTAAAATGTTCACCTTTATCTATTCAGTCCAAAATAAGCTTATTTTCATCAAGGTAAAAAGTTTGGGCTATGAGCAAAATGTTAGCTTTATTTAACTTATAGTTCTCGAGTATACAGGCAGAATGTTTATTTTTAAAGGTGCTCACCCTGTATACATTTGACCGAAAGTATATTCGGTTTTGCGCTGAATGGACATCTAATCTCCATGCAAAATCATTTCTACAAAAAAAATTTGCTTCACCGCCAACTGACGGGCGAACCGACGGATTTAAGAAAACATGACTTTCATCATCTAGCGTCCCTGAAACGTAAAGATTTGAAGAATCTCGGAAGGTAGTTTTTCACGATTACAATACTTCCTTCACATTTTCGAGGTAACGGCAAGTAAAGAAAGAATATGGGAAAAAATTACTAGGAAACGCAAAAACTATTCTACGAAACATTAAAAAGTTTCAGAAAACCAAGGCAAACTGCACTAATGAATAGAACATATAAACGAGCCAAAACGTTGATTAAAGAGCAAGATATTGTGGGCATATGGAAAAGCTAGTTCCAAAGTTTATTAGAAGAAGTGTGCAGGAATTTAGAGAAGAGGTAAATAATGGGGATGGCAACATAACACAGAACAAAACGGAAAAAAGAAGAGATTCTGATGCTATAACAAGAGCAGAACTGAACAAAGCAGTACGGAATATAAAATAAAAAGCTCTAGCACGTAACGAGATTACACCACAAAAAAGAGAACTTCTACAACTAATAAACAAAATAAAAAGAGGGAGGAAAAACCCCAAAGACTGGTAGATAACAATTTTAACACTAAATTAACAGAAAGGGAATAGTCAAGAATGCAACACTATAGAGGCATTCGAAACCACTATCAAACATTTATCATCAAGACAAACAGCGAGAAGACTATAAAAACTGGAAAGATAATAGACGTATGCCTTTTAGAATTAGAAAAAGCATCCAATAGAATAAAAAAATGTGGCAAATATTAAAAGAAATGGAAATACGACGCCACAAGTACTAAAACCTTGTACAAAAAAAAGACTCAGAAATTAAAGATCGAATGCTAAATATACTAAAAGTGAACTTAAGGAAGGGTGCATCCTGACTTCTTTATAATTCGATGTAATGCTGGATAAAGCTATAAAAAATTAAAAAAGAACAAACCCGAAACCATATAAACTAAGTTATTTGAAAATGGGGATGGTAAAAGTCACTGAATTGTAATGCCCAAATGATATGGTAATACATAATATGGTAATTAATAAACAACTCGAGAAGATAAACATGAGAACGTACAGAAGTACTGTAATAAAAGAACATATTATGCAAAAAATTGAGCAAGTTATAGATATTAACGAAACAAGTTTGATTATGAGCATCTTAACGAAACGAGTTTGATTGCCAAAACGAGGCTGTGAGCCGAGTGTTGCGGCAATCAAACAAATCTCGTTAAGTGCCATAAGCAAACGTGTGTTGTTCAATATTTTATCTTCATCAATAATTTTGGTTCAATGTATTTTTTATATAAAAAGAATGCGGTAATATCTATTACGCTGTCAGGAGATTTTTAAAGTGTACGAATGTACGGCTATTAGCCTATTTTCTAAATTACGACCCTGCGTGTATATGGGTTTTTCATATTTTTCGCTTGTTAAGTTAAGCTTATCGCGTTTTATGCATGCATTGGCTTCATTCCGTTACGCAGCTGTGTTATCGCTTCGGTCTGTCTCGTCGCACACTTGTGCATTTATCGCCTCGGGGCAGTCGGGAACTTAGTGTCTGGCGTTTTTCTGGCATGAATTTAAAACGCACGGCTATGAGCGCGAAAGAGAGAATGAATGGTTTATCTCTTTTTCGTTTGGCCGGTGCACAGCCCCTTCCTGTCTCTTCTCGGCTGCTACGTCGCCTCAGTGGCAGTCGACGACAGACCTTGGTTGTAACTGCAAGCAGTTCTTGGAGTGTGTCTTCTCGCCACCCTCTGCGGCCTCCTGCCGTGGGGGCGGCGGCCTTTCCTATTGATTAAGTTTCACAAAGTGAGTTCCGTTATGGATTGTGTGTTCCAGGACAGCAGTGTTGGTTTCCCGTCGAGTTGCCAGGCGCTTTCCTGTTCCGTTGAATGGGCCGTCGTGCCATTAACCACCTATGTGTATGTGGGATGGGATCAAATTGAGAGCGTTTACCCCTGGTCAGGTTTTACGTGAGAGCTTTGTCGATTATTCTGATCGCATTGTTGTCTTGTGGGGAGTTGTTTGGGGCCGCCCATCGTCTTTGGAACATCCGCCGAACCGCAAGTTGAACTCCGTTCGACCGCCGCAGGTGAAGTTGTGTAAAGGTATTGTACTAGTCGTAAGCTTTTCGCGCTAATCATAAGTGTGCACTAACTAACGTTTGTTATATCACCCCTTTTTTACTATGCAGTGCAAATAGATTCTCAATGTACAGTGCCACATGCAAGCGCATCACAATTGCGTATTAATTACTGTCTGTAATCATAAGTGTGCACTAAGTAGCGTTTGTTATATCACTCCTTTTCATTATGCAGTACCAATAGATTCTCAATGTACAATGCCATATGCAAGCGAACCACCTTTGCATACTAATTATATTTATGTACTAGCTAATGGTTGTTTTTAACGGCCCGCTTTTTTCGTGTACCTTATTTGTGTACCGTATGAGTCTAAAGAACAATAGACCTATTTGTCAAACACTTCCGCTGTATTTTCTTTGTGTTGTAGGTTGAGTTTCAGTGTCGTCGATTGATTGGCGGCTGGTGTAAGATTGGTGTAAAGCGGATTATGAACGAATTTGTGAGCGTCAAGGTAGGTTCAAGTGCTCCAGCTGCCGGTTCCAAGTAGTCCCAAGGTTGCACCATACTCTACCCAGTTTGGCTTTCGAATTTCTGTCAGACGTGGGCTCAAATTCCGAATTCCGTGGCACCCAATTATTTTGTAACACCCTGTATATGTCGTCAGGCTTGTCCCTACGGAGCAGCGTCCCGCTTATAGGACCACGCCCATCTCCCTGCGCGTACTCAGCGGTGGTTATTAGCCTGTTCTCGAGAATTCTAGGGCAAGTGGTGACGTTCCCCGGACGTGATAAATTTGGTGGCACTCTCGTACCCCGAGAATTAAGATAAATCAACTTAGATATTCATTGGGAAATATAAATAAACACGATCATAAGGTGCAAACGCTTTATCGATACTTCGTAGCCATGGTGGGATGCAGTGGTTTTTACCATTTTCTCTTTGGGACGCCCACTCTCTAAGGCACATCCATTTAGTCTTTGCAATATGTTAAAACGGTGCTTTTAGTGTGGAAGCGGAGGACACTGATGATGTGGCATTTCATATTCAAAGGTGACAATGGATATAATTTTGTATCCGAATCGTTCAATAATTTTAAAAAAATACATTTTGTACCCGGCTTTGAACTAGTGACCTTAAGCTCGGCGGCCCAACTCTGTACCATTATACTAACATGCTCCATAGTTACGTGGCCGTTCAATGGCTCTATTACTGGCAGCATGAATGCAAATCGAAAAACACAAAGAAAACGATCAATCCCACCCATATGTTTTTCAGTTCTTTCGAGTTCGCGAATTTACATCTATCCGGCGGGACACCTTCACTAAATTGTATTTTCCGACGTTTATTTAACGCCAACACGGTTGCTGTCTTTACAAAAGTTAAGACCTGATGATACCTTTTATATAATTTGAATTTGGTCGCGATTGATTATTCGGTTGCGGCAAAAACTGCACATTAGCAAAAATGGTCGAAGCCGAAAGTAATACTTCGGCAGATCATGCCAAAGTAAAAAAAGGCAGATTGTATAACCTAATAAAAACAAACTTTCTGAATAAATAGAAATACCGAAAGAGATTAAAGCAGAACTCGTTAAGAAAGCAGTGAAAGCAGCCTTACGCACTCACGTGAAACATGGACAACCAACCACAAACAGCTGAGTAGACTAAACAGCATGGAAATGCGATTTCTAAGAAGAGTCCAAGGTAGTGAGACATGCAGAGAGCAGCTAAAAGTCGAACCAGTGAAACTAACCGTACAAAAGTGGCAATTGAGATGGCTAAGCGATACATATAACTAAGATGGCTGAGGAGAGAATGGTCAGAAAAATTTATAAGATGATAGAAAGGGAAAAAAAGACGACCAAAAAAAGCATGGAAAGACGGGGTGAAGAACGAGTGAAGGAGAAAGGCATTAAGTGGGAGGAGATGAAAAAATTACAGAAAACAGAAAAAGGTGGCAAGAAGTATGGAGGCAAACTATACCATAAGCTCAACTTCAAGCTAACGCTATACCGAAAGGTAGAAGAGAGCTGGATCGAGAAAGTAGGTAGGTATACCGGGTAATGTCATAATGACATTTAAAGGATGAGTGTCGATTATGCGCTGTCAAAGTTAATTTTCGTAATAAACGGGAATTATTCCATCAAAGAAAAAGTATTACAAAGAAAACATTCTATAGCAAATACAATATTCCTTCTATAATTCTTATTTTATAAGGCCTTTTTCAGTAATTTTGAAAATATTTGTTATTCTTCTATTGATTACATTTCAGTGCTAAACATTTGATATAAACTATTGGTTTTTGTATACAATGTTAATACTTATGTCAAATGTTTATTTTTCAAAACTTGTGGAAACAATACGTACCAACCGTATTTGTTGCAGGTGGTTTATTAAAAGTTAATAATTCATACCTTTATTTTTTATTATTACTATTATTATTCAAAGGGTGGTTTAAGGTATTTGTTTGTTGAAATGAAGCAGTATCCCTTTTTTGTTTATCTTTAACTGCACTTGGAAAAGATTAGCACCGAATCTGACAGTAACTAAAAATAGTTGTTAAAACCAAATATAGAGCAAACCCCCTCCGAATCTCCATTTCTGAATTGTTAGCATATGATTATTACATAGTTGTAAATGTATTACTGTTACGTACGGTTATAGATATTAACGATACAAGTTTGATTATGAGCATCTTAACGACACGAGTTAGATTGCCAAAAACGAGGCGGTGAGCCGAGTTTTGCGGCAATCAAACGAGTCTCGTTAAGTGCCATAAGCAAACGTGTATTGTTCAATATTTTATCTTCATCAATAAATTCTGGTTCAATGTATTTCTTTATACAAAAAGAGTGCGGTAATATTCATTACCGCACTGAGTGCGGTAATATCTATCCATTACCGCACTGAGTGCGGTAATATCCATTACCGCACTCGGTGCGGTAATGAAGCTCTTAACGATACTAAAATTAATTTGGTTAAGGGTCTATAACAACACTGATAAAGATAAATAAAATTAAAATCAAATCAATGAGGGTCACACCTATACACTCTCTGCCTCTTCAATGAAGAACAGTATAGTACATAATTTATCGAGAGTATTCTTCTTGTTCACGATAAGCAATGCGTTTCGGCATGAAGAAGGAATTGCTCGGTTTAGGCAATATTGAGCTTCTTTTTCCAATTTTTGAGAGCTGCCGGTGACCGGAATGTTTTTTAAATTTTCTATAACGCGTATTTCAAAAATATCACCGCTTTGGGTGGTATATATTTCTTTAAATACTTGTATTTCCGCTTAATTTGCCACACAAACCAATCTAGTAGAAATGAAGCGGTTGTGCCTCGCTTTTTAATTTTTGCGATTTTGGGCAACCAATTGCGTTCAGCAAATGGTTAATTCCTGAATGAAATAATATAAAAATTACTACATATTGAGGATGTTAAACTGCTGGTATATTATAACGCGGTCATTTCTGCGCGAGCGCTTGGTCTAATAGAACGGTTTTTTTAAGATTTAGGACGTATTTATAAAAAATAAAAATATAAACCAAGAATGACAATACATTGTAAAATTACTGATTAATAGAGCTAGTAATAAGCAATAGCAGTAGTAGTAAAGCAAAAAAAAAATCTCGACACTGCTTATGCGTTAACAGACGAAGGATTAAGTAAAGTAAAAACAGAGAAAAATGGAAAAAGGTGGTTTATTGGGGAAGAAAAGCCAATATTTGAAGAATAATGTTTAGGGGATCAAAATAAACACCAAAAAATTATGTATAGGTTCAATTCTAGACTCTTACCATCCGATACCGAAATATTAAGGAGAGGTTAAACTTAGGTTTTGTCATTTTATGAAAACTGGTAAAGGGTATTAAGTTGAAAATTTACAGATATTTTCTACCAATAAAAGGCTTGTTTATGATTTTCTGTAATTTTACGCATGGCTTTAAAAGGTTGAAATTTGCTACAGGTGTTTTTATTATAACTTTTCAACGGACAGGTTTTTATTTATAGAAAAATATGCACTGGAAAGTCTATTACTCACAGTTGTTTTAGTTTTTCTTAAAAATTTGTGTAAAAATATAATGTGTTTTAGCTCGCATCACTTTCTGTATAACTTAGTTAATAATAATCATAATGCAAAACGGTGTAAATAACATTATTGATGAACTCTTCCCTGTTGATCGCAAGTCAAATATTAACTTTTATTAGACTTTCTTGGTTTAATGACCATCAAAAGCTGTCTGTCACCATTTACACAGTTAATCACATCTCCGGTGTAGTTTTTAACGAGTTTCTTTTCATATAAATAGCAGAGATATTAACTTATAGACGACCGTTTACTTATAACATGCTCAACTACTCAACTATCATAAAAGATAATTAACTAGAATTGATTTACGATATGTACAACATAAATCCCATAAAGAAGTACAACATTGAATGCATTATCATTGATTTGAATGTACAAAATAGAAATAAACAATTATTTTAATTCATTTGCGTGCATTAATTGGATAAAACAATAATAAGCCATGTGTAGAATTGCACATTTAACCGATGTTTTGTTTTCAAATAATGACGTATTGGGTCATTTTAAAAATGCTAACAACCTTTTTCTCCCATTTGCAGCCTTAGAATTTTTACATCCTTTCCCTTCAGTTTTCAACCCCTAGACTGGTTTGCCACTGTTACATTGAATATCTTTATTTTACTTAGAGAACACGTCCTTAAAATAGTAGCATTCAATTTTGAAACATCTTGTATAAACGTATCTGCTGTAGGGCTGTCTCCGTACCCAGTTTCCATATTTTTCTGTTATAGTAATCTTCTAGCTTTCATGGCCTCATTCAGATCATCTGAAGATCGAAGATGATCTTACGTTATTGATTGTTTCGCTATGTAGGGCTAACGCTATGTTAGGACAAAAGAAACAAAACTAAACAAAAAATTGTAATCTTTAGCTATGAATCGAACGAAAGAGGAGATAGGCTAGTTGTTGTGACTTAGAGGAACAAAGACTATAGGCGATGAATGCATTCTTTAGCAGAAAATCTCAAAGGAAATGGATGTAAGACCAAACGCTACAACGAAGAATGAAATCGATTATTATTATCAAACAACAAAAACATAATTAATAATGTGACAGTACTCAACCAGTTCAGCACAGGCAGTGACCACCGAATAGGTCAAACAAAAATCAAAATACAACCAAAAATAAAGATTTAGAGAAATAAGAAAGAAGCTGTGGAGAGCTAACACACAAATAGATACAAGAACATTGGCAAAGAAAAGGCATGTAAAAACAAATTTAAAAACCAAATAAACATAAACAACATGGAAAATCTTGCATTAAACAAGATGAACGCTACAATCACCAAAGCAATTATAAATGCGGGCATAGAAACGGCCAAAAAAGAAAAACAAATGTTCCACTCGCAGTTGTACGCCTGCAGTTAGCAAGGCTCAAATCTGTGCTCGGACCCACCTGGTGATCAGCTGCAACTCTCGGACACTTCTTGAATCGATTTCTTTGGATCTGGGACCGCAAATCTATGGCTTTGCTGCACTACACGTACGCTGCTGGCTTACACACTCGTACAAAAACTTATAAAACTGGCTGGACCTCCGTAGAATAATATCTAAATACCACCGCTTCCACTGAATCAATTCGACGCCTCGTATTTACCTGTGGGGAAACCCAAATCAAGACAAAACTTCCACAAGTGACTCAATTAATTATTATGTCGGATTCTAATAGATGTTTCCTTCTTCAATTCAGATTTTTATTTCTCCTGCAATTCTCGATTATCCTTTGGTGCGGAGTGCAGTGATTCGAGTTAGATAGGATGCACGGCGTCTCTACGAAGCCTTTTGAATGGCTAATCTAGAATCAACTATGGTAGTAAACCGGAATTAAGTATCGTTAGGAACCCCTAACCATAAACCCAGCTTTATTATTCCTGCGACGGACATGCTTCTTGTTAACCAGAGATTCAACTCGATAAGCGAGGCAGCGGTTCCTGACTGCATAATAGCAGCTGCTCCCCTATTTGGTTGGTTCCAACCCGCTGAGTCCTGTAGGAGGCTTAAGCAGCAACCTGAAGTATGCCAAAATTTTAAGTTTAAGTAAACATATGCAATTTAACTTACCTCAAATAACTTACTCATAACATAACAAGTAAATTCAATTACCTCTTCTGTAGAAAATACCAAAACTAAACCAAGTAAATGACCACAAGTTAGGTTTAGAAAACATAATTAAGGGTTTAATGTTATACTGCATATATGTGCCAAACAATGGGCATTTCTTATACTTTGGAGGTGTGAATTGAGTTATCCGATAAAACATTGAACGAAATGTATTCGCGATCAAAAATAGGTTAAGAGCATACAAAGAGCTCTTTAATTTAGCTCAACTATGCGCATAGAATTTTAAAAAGAAAAGAAAGCCCTTTTGAGTAAACAGGTGCCCATTTCACCATTTTTCCTGCGACTTCCCTGATGTTTCTTCAAGGTGGGAAGGACGTCTCGAAGACCTGGAGTTTGATTTAACCCTGTGGCGCCTTGGCCCTAGTTAATTCTCGACGTAACCCTATTTTGAAACAGCAAACAAACACATTTTTAGGTACCTCAAACCGCTCTTGTCTCGACTGTTAAACTAGCCAGAGCAATTATTGGTGCGGGTTCATTTAATTATCGGTTTTTCACACAACAAACTTATGACCACGTATGGGGTTTTGATTTTGTTGTTTCTTTTGTTTCAAGTGCCGTTTTCTCCTGTGACAACTTAATTCACCGAATAGAGTCAGTAAAATCTAAAACCCAAGTCACAAATACAAATAAAAATGGATTAGAGAGATGACCTTTCTACTGTCTCTGTGAATGTTGTAATTAATATGTCATTTTTGGATGGAGACAAATTAAGCAGCAAAAATGGAAAACAATAGTTTTTAATATCTTATAAAAAGTATGTTACATTTTTTAAGGATTAACGTTTTACTACGCGAGGCAACTTTTTTAAAAGTTTACATAGTTTTTTTAACTTCTGAGGAAGCTACCTCGAGTAGTAAAACGTTTAGCCTTAAAAAATTTACAAAATTTCTGTAACATATGAAAAACTAATATTATTTTATTTTTGGCTGCTTAATTATTTCCCATCCAAAACATAAAATCCCTAGCTGTATAAAAATAAAATTCCCACTTCATAACCTATTACAGCAGTTATTAATTACTTCTCATAACTATTTTTTATAGTATAACTACATTATTATTTGAATGTTTAGAGAATATAAGACAAGATTCACACATTATACTACAATTTGAACAAGGAGCTTTCTGTTGGACCGTATCTGTTCAAGATTTTTCGTTAACATTTTACCGGCTTCTTCATAAGTTATCTAAAGTTGGCAGTACAAATGACAAAAAAATATTGGAAAACGAGGGCACCACCTGTAAGTTTCTAATTCAATTGACAAAAGTCATGAATGCAAGTTATTCTGATATTAGCTGAAATTACTGCTAGAGAAAGGCAGTTTACAAAATAAAAATTGAATTTTTTAATCAGTGATTACTACGTTAGGGATAATAATAATGAGTAAAAAGGTGCTCTAAAACGTTCTACTTCCAACCAAAATTTTATATTAAAAGGGCGATCACTAGGATTTTGAATACGAGAAAAGTTAACAATGAAACTATGTATAATAATAAATTCATGCCAATTAATTTTTAAAATAAATGTTATACTTCGCAGATTTAAGTAATCATTATTATTATATGTTGACTTCAAGATGTTTAAATTGCATAATCATGCGGTCGGATAACACAATTTATGTGCAAGACTGTCAAAAACTTCACATGTATAATCCTTGAGAAATATTACAAACTTACGAAATATCTTCAACTTCTCTGGGCTCACACGAAATTCTGGAAAATCCTTGAATACATTGCGGTCTACATTTACCTATTCATATACGAAAAATTTAAAAAGCCAAAAGATTTTTGCAATTTTTGCACTCTTTTTGCAATATTACTTAAATTCATGTACATTTCTATATTTTGCAATATGCCCTAATTCAATTCATAATTGACTATGTAAGATTTATATCTCTGCTTAAAGAATCTATCAATTTAAAGTTTCATATTGGATCCGCGAATTCACATGCACTGTAAAGTGAAAGTGCATTGTCGAAACATCAAAATGCGTCTTAATTACTGCTTGCTTTATATATGAATTATATTTTAATTGCTATTTTTTTCTCACGATTTAATCACACATGCGCTATCTGGCAGTTCCGAAAATGCTTACATAAATTTGAGAAAATATTTAGTTCCACCTTTGCTAAAATCCAGTTCGCTTAATTTAGATTATTCGAATTAAATTGCCCATTTGTTTTTCAACAGACGTGCTTTATAATTAAATGACGATTCTGCAAATTTATTTCAGCGATGGTATTGAGGATCTCCATAATTTATGGAGGTGCCTGCTGCGTCGGAATTAAAACAAAGCCGTTTGTCTTCTAATAATGGCCTTTAAGTACCAGGAAAAACTAGTGGAATTCAAATTTTGGTTCATATTAGGTAACTGTTTAACTACAACCTCCAAAGTTATAACTTCCTACTAGAAACCTTTACTAAACATGTTTTTTGCAGTTTATAGTAGTTTGCGCACATATCTGGAATGAAGTTCTTAATTATTCTCACAAGTACGTGTAAAGCATTAAAACATTAGCACTTATATGGATCTTATTGCTCCTATAAACTATGTACAATGTATAGCTGCAAATTGTATTGATTATAACATCTAAATGCAATAAATCAAAAGAGAAGATGTCTTCCTGTGATTTACAATAAACGCTTCAAGTTCATATCAATTATTTTTACGAAACAAACGGACGTGGCAATTCTAGGGCTGAAAGCCACATAGAAGTATGGAAAGTAAAAATTACAATATTTTATGGTGACAGAGTCACAACGTCATCTGTGTCATCAAGGAATATATGGTATATCAAAATAAAATGCCTTCATCCTTGTTTTGATTTGACCAATAAAACGCACAGTTACAAATGTTTTGTGCAAATTGTCTAGCTGTTGAGGATCTTCCAAATTTCACTCGGTGTATAAAAAAGATCAATAATAAACGAATAATAGTTATTTATGCTACTTGTGTGTTATATTACAAAACTCACCCGAGAAATGTTGAATCCTCGAGGCTGTTAGGCTAAGTCGATTTTTTCTGGAGTGAATTATTTTTATGAAACACGCGCCTGTCATACAAAAGTGTATCCAGCAACTCAATAAATCCAAAAAAAAAACATAAATTCTGTGTTGACAGCTGTGAAAATTCAAAGTCAAAGTGACATAGAATGAGTTATCTATATAGTATATAAAACTGAAAGTCCTGACTCACTCACTCACCCACTCATCAACGTCCAGCCCAAACCCTTGGATCTAGAAAGCTGCAATTTTGCACAGAGGTTCCCTTTATGATGTATACAAGGAATAAGGAAGGATATTTTGAAATTCAACGCCTAAAGGGGTTAAATGGAGGTTCCAATTTTGTATGGAAAAATAATATTAAATAGTCATTACGACTTGAAACTTCGTAGGAGTACTCCTAAAAACAAATAAGCAAACCCGTATTTCGTGATTTTCCGAAAATCAACCCCTTAGGGGGTGAAATGAGGTAAATAAGCCTAAAATACGATATGGCTGTCGTTATTGTGGTTTTTTGGAACTTTGATTGCGAAAATGGCATTTATTTTTAAGTCCAAGACGGTGGACATGACATAAGGAAAGACACGGGACGGGACTGGACTGGACGGGACGGGATTGGACGAGACGGGACGGGACGGGATTGGACGGCAAGGGAAAGGACGGGACGGGACGAGACGGGACGGGACTGGATGGGAAGAGATGGGATGGGATGGTAGGGGAGGGGACAGGACGGGACGGAAAGAGACGGTATGGGATGGAAGGGGAGGGAACGGGACGGGACGGGAAGAGACGGAATGGGCGGGACGGGACGGGACTAGACGGGACGAGACTGGACGGGAAGGGAAAGGACGGGACGGGACAGGACGGAACGGAAAGGGAAGGGTTGAGATGGAAGGGGAGAGGACGGGACGAAAAGGGACGGGATGGGACTGAACGTGACGGGACTGGACGTGGAAGGACGGAATGGGACGGGGCGGGACGGGACGGAAAGGGAAAGAAAGAGATGTGATGGAAGGAGAGGGGACGGGACGGGACGGGATGGGACGGTGCGGAGACGGAAATAGGGACGAGGACGGGGACGGGGATAGGATAGGATGGGATGGGATAGGATGACAGACAATAATTAGTCATTATTTAATACACAAATAACGAACCACGCGCGAACGAAGTCGCGCGTAACAGCTAGTAGTACCTATAAATTTACGTGTTACCTATGTAATTCCACTGAAATTGGCATAATGAAGGTTAATTAATTTTGTTTTTAATATAATTATGTTGCAATCACAACAGTTTAGTATATACATAATTATTCTATTAGCTAATAGTATGATTATTACCGACAAGTGAAGTGTGATACCCATTGGTTGATGCCTCATATTAACATTTATTTAAACTATGACTGAACAGAAATGCCTGGAGGCTGGATCAGGTTTCTGTTGGTTGCACTGGTTCTTTATCCCTAATTTCTTAAGCACATAAATGAGACTGCATTTATGTTTTAAGCCAATGTAGGCAATGGCACTTAAAGGGATGATGATGTTGCTACCCCAAGACACAGCCTCACGTCTTATGAATTATGGCTTAGAAAAGGGCAGCAACGTAGCGATTGAATCAAACATTAAATGTCGATTATTTTATTACGAAAATAAACGTTCTATTTATACAAAATAACTGCTTAGATACTAAATAAAAACATTTCAAAGTGCAAAGGTATAGTTCACTAGAACGAGTCTACTATTACAAAATAATAAGTCAGCGGTAAACAATATCGCTTCCTGCTTTGTTTGCAAGTACGCACGTTGAACTCCAGATTGTGGGTCGGTTATTTGCGCAAATTGCAGGTTTGCAGTTTTCCGGCCTTTAAACCGGCTTGATACGAAGCAACACTGGCATTTAAATTGTGAACGATATTTCGTAAATTTTGACTGAAATTTATATCTGTTTAATTCAAAATTAAACAACGACTGTCTACTCTGATTCAGGTTTTTAGGTGGTTTTCCTGAGTCCACAGAGTATTTTCTCTGAGAACAAATGGGGCAGTATTTTTCCACCTTTCCTGGCCTGTCTTCTATTCTCCACCCCTCCTTTCTCTCACCCATCATATAACTCCCGTTCTTGGCTGAAAAGGGACGCAAGGTCCTTATAGCAGCCCGCCCCCAGTTGCGGGAATTAAAATTGCCTTGAACCTTTACCTTTTTTTACGATCCAAAGGGCGTCGACTATAGCACGTATTATGTTTGACTAGAAACGCTGGATAATATCTAACGTGTGATCAAAAAGGTGTTCAGTCCCGGGTGGCTTTGGATTGTAAGACACATTAACTTATTTCAAGCTACAGTAAACAAGTGTTACCGTCAATTAACATTTTGAATTTTAATTGAATGACATATGACATATGAGTTTATTTTTAGATTAGACAAGTAATTCGTGTGTAATAAGAAATGCTACATGTATTGCAAACCACAGCCGTTCGGGATTGAAATAATTTTTGATCACCTGTTACATTTGATTACTTAAACATCCTCATAGCTCGATTGTATACGTCCACACTAGCTATATGATTACTTTCTAAATCAAGACTTTATTTCAATAGACCGCCGTGCTTTTCTGCCTAGTAAGTAGTAACCAATACATTTTTTTTTAACTTTAAGGTTCATTTCTTTTCTCTTTTTTAATATGTGAGTTTTCCAAATTAATCTGGAGTCTAAATACATTCCGAGATATCTGACTACATTAGAATGTGGTCAGTCCTACTGTTTAAACTTGATTTAAACACACATAAATTTTATTTTCTAAAATTTACGAAATCCAGTTGCATGTTTTTAAATTCAATTCCCATTAATTAGCAAGACAAATTTAATGTTGCAATCACCAGTCTTTGCCTCATAATTACTAAATTTAATATGTTTAAATTAGATTAAAAACTATATATTTCAGTCCAAATTTACGAAACATTATTCATAATTTAAAAGCCAGTGTTATTACGTAATCAGACGAGTTAAAGACCAGGAAAATGCAATTCTGCACTCCATGCACAATACCGACCTACAGTAGTAAGTTCAACAGGCGACCTTCGCTCTAGCAGGAAATAAAAACTGCACAATTGCTTATCTGCTGTTTTGTAATTTAAACACTCTGTCCTAGTAAACTGTATATATGAACTTTGATATTGTTACTGCGTTAAGCATTTTTAGTTTTGTATAAATACTAGTCTATTTTCATAATAAAAATCAATCTGCATTTAATGTTTGATTCATTCACTACGTCGCCACCCCTATACCAAGCCATAATACTGTCGAGATGTGAGGCTGCATCTCAGGGGTTGGTGTTTCTACTGTCGTCCGTTCAAGTACCATTGACTACATTGGTTTAAAACGTAAACACAGTCTTGTTTACGTGCTTGACGGATAGAATCAGCGCAAAGTAACGGAGTCCTGACACAGCCTCTCAGGCATCTCTGTTCATGGTCCTTCGAGCCGGATCTGTCTCCAACTAACGAAAAAACACATCCCGAGAAGAAGACAACATCTGCCAACCACCCAGTTCCCAGAAAATGGCCAACAACATGGAGGAATTCAACAACTTAGCTATCGCCCAAGAAGAGCTCGCGCAGAAGATAAAGCAAATACTCTCCAACAGCAAAAAGGACCCTGCCAGCCGAAAAAATGAAGCCTACATCGCCAGTCGCAACAAAACGCTGGACGAACTTTGGAACACTGCAACTAAAAATCATGCAGAAATGGGGCAGCTAAGTATTCCAACTCATAATTATTTTAAAACAGGGTATTACGACCAAATTAAAGCCATATACGGCGAAGCAAAAAGTTACTTGCAGAGCTGTTCAAAATCAACGGAAATTTCCAACCCCTCCGTAATCAGAACACAAGAGGAAATGGTGGCCAACCCCGAGCAAAAGGTTCGTATCCGAAAACTGCAGATTCGGATCCAGAATTTTAAGCAAGCGATGGACGACGCCGAACTAACACAAGAATTAGGGAGGCCCGCCATCACGACAAGGGAATTAAGAGAAAAATGGGATCGTGTGGTCGAGATGGACGAAGAAGTTATGTCAAACGACATGGCTTCAGAACAAATGCACTTCAGTCCTGAATATACTACGTTGGAAGACAGGTATAGAAATTTAATTATTTTATTGCAAGCGCCGACAAGGAACGAGCAAGCAGCAGCCATCTCGCTTCCTCAAGTCAAAATTCCCATATACGAGGGAAATTATGAGGAATGGGCCACTTTCAAGGACCTGTTCACCAAATTAGTAGATGACAACCAGAATATGGACGATGTCATCAAGATGCAATATTTAAAGACGCATCTTAAGGGAGAGCCAAGCCGACTGATCCAGCATCTAGCTGTTACCCAAGCAAACTACAACACCGCCTGGAATCTGCTGCAACAAAGGTATCAAAATAATCGCCTTATTTTAACTAAATTGCTAGATACTATATTCGATCTGCCGGTCCTCTCCAAAGAGTCAGCCCACGGGTTAAAAAGATTGCACGACTCCATCAAGGAATGTGTGGAGGCAATCAAAAATTTAGGCATCTCCACGGACAGTTGGGGTCCGTGGATTAACAGAGCTATCGCTCGAAAATGGGATCCTGAAACCAACAAATTATATGAACAGTCGCTTCAATGTCCAAATGAAGTCCAGGATCACCAAAATTTAATGGCTTTCCTGCAAGTGCGGTTCCAATCTCTAGAATCCATAGATGGAGCTCGAAAGCCCACGCAGGAAAGACCACAGAAGAATTACGCTTCCGCATCCCTAAATTGCAAGCTGTGCCATGGAGATCATTACATCGACAACTGTAGCCAATTCCAGAGGCTATCTACCCATGAAAAAGTAGAAGCAGTAAAAACCAATCGATTGTGCTATCGATGCTTGCGGCACGATTCAAATATACCATGTCGTGCCTATTTTAATTGTAGGATCTGTCGCTTCCCGCATCATACACTGCTTCATAAGGCGCAGCCACCATTAAGGCCGCTCCCTGCCCAAAGGATGAGAACGTCAGCTCATGCAGCAGCTATGAAGACTTCCAACGCTCCAGAAAAGAAACCGAAGTCGGACATCATCACCGCCAATGTAGGCGCACAGGAGAGCCAAGTTCTACTTGCCACAGCAATGGTTCAAGTAAAGGCAGCATCCGGGATGACTCATCTACTACGAGTATTAATAGATCCCGGGTCTCAAGGGTCGTTTATCACGGAAGCATCCGCCGAATTATTGGGGTTACCCAGGACCAAAGTTCGAGCTGAAATCACAGGAATTGGGAACAGCGAGCCAAAAATTGCCAAATGGAAAATCCCAGGTTTGATCACACCTAGATTTTCAAGTAACTTTTCCCTACCTGTAAATTTACTAATACTTCCCAAACTTACCAAAGCCATGCCTTCATCCCCTATCCCAAACGTAAATATCAATTCCTGGAGCAATATTTTCATCGCCGATCCCACCTTCAACCAACCTGGCCCCATAGACATAATTCTAGGAGCCGAAGAATATTCAAAAATAATGCTAGAGGGAATCACTAAAACAAAGGATGGCATCTTAGGACAAAATACCGAGCTGGGCTGGATCTTATCTGGAACCATTGGAAGACAACATAACGAAATCATTAAAGTCAACACCATGGTTGCCAAAATCAAACAAGATGAGCAGTTACAAAAATTCTGGAACATAGAAGAGGTCCCCACTCAACGAAAAATTTCCCCAGACGACCAGGTATGTGAAAATAAATTCACAGACACAGTGCAGCGAGACCAGGATGGAAGATACATAGTCAAGATTCCATTTAAGCAAACTCCAGTGAGCATGGGAAAATCCAAACCCTCGGCATTGGCAAGATTACTACATCTGGAAAAGAAGCTGAGACAAGACCAAGATCTAGAAATCCAATACAAGAAATTCATGCAAGAATATCTGGATCTAGGACATATGGAAAGAGTAGAAGAAAAACAAGAAAACAATGGCAAGTATTATATCCCACACCACGGCGTAATTCGAGAAGCAAGTTCATCAACGAAGCTCCGTGTCGTCTTCGACGCTTCGAACAAGGCATCTTATGGAAAATCCTTAAACGAAGTCATGTATGCTGGACCGAAACTTCAGCAAGAACTGGTCGACATTCTACTCCGATGGAGAACTCACAAGGTCGTCTTCTCTGCGGACATTGAGAAAATGTACCGACAAATCAAGATGGACAGCCAAGACCAGGAGTATCAACGAATCTTATGGAGATTCGATCAATCACAGCCAATCAGGGAATACAGGTTATGCACCGTCACTTATGGAACCGCATCAGCTCCCTATCTGGCCATCCGAACCTTGCACCAATTAGCAGAGGACGAAAAATCTTCCTTTCCATTAGCAGCGGAAGTTGTGAAGAGAGATTTCTATGTGGACGATGTACTCTCCGGAGCCGACACTTTAGAAGAAGCAATCAAGCAGCAAGGTCAGTTAATTTCTTTATTAAAACGTGGAGGTTTTACCCTACATAAATGGTGCAGTAATGAATTAGCCATCATACAAGAACTACTCGAAAAATTGAAGGAGCAAACCTACCTCGAAATAAGTGAGGACGGCGTAAAGAAGTCATTGGGCGTTCACTGGTCTCCATATGAAGACGTGTTTTGCTTCAAGGTGGATGTGAAGCAAAAGCGATCCACAAAACGCAGCATATTATCCGAAGTCGCTAAAATTTTCGACCCTTTGGGTTGGTTAGCACCCATCATCATCACTGCTAAACTGCTCATCCAAGAGCTATGGCTCGAAAATGTCAAGTGGGACGACCCAGTCTCAGAAAGTATCCAAGGCAAATGGGAAACATTCAAATCTCAACTTAAATCAGTAGAAGAAATTACTTTACCAAGGTGGCTTTTTACCAAAAAGGAAACCCAAATGGAACTGCATGGATTCTGTGACGCCTCCGAAAGAGCTATTGGAGCCGTGGTCTACACCAGAGTCATCACGTCATCAGGCCAATCCAAGGTATCATTATTAATGGCCAAATCCAAGGTGGCACCAGCTCGAGCAAAGGCAACCCTACCCAGACTAGAACTCTGCGCAGCAGTACTACTTTCTAATCTATTACAACGGGCAATCACGGCACTGGACATTCCTAAGGTATCTATCTTCGCCTGGACCGATTCCATGGTCACATTAGGATGGATAAAGGGAGATCCAGTAAGATGGAAGACATTCGTCGCAAATCGCGTAGCCGAAATCAACCACCTGATTCCGGCTCAACATTGGAACCACGTCAAGTCAGAAGAAAATCCTGCAGACGTCATCTCCAGAGGTACTAGTCCAGGAAAATTAAAGGAACATACACTATGGTGGGAGGGACCAAGCTGGTTAATTAACAAAGAGTTATGGCCGTGTCAACCAGACACCGCCACAACCAATGAAGAAGCAAAAGGTTACACTGTGCATCAAGCCACAGTTCATCAAGACGAGAACGAGATTATTCATCGCTTCTCGTCTCTGACAAGAATGGTACGAGTCGTGTCATACTGCCGAAGATTCATCAACAAGTGTAGGCGTCTTCCCATTTAGCCAGGATGTCTGTCAGTTAAAGAAATGGAAGACACCATCCTCACACTCATCAAGGTCGTCCAAGGAAGTGATCCTATTTTGAAGGCAACAGGATCTCAAATCCAAAAAAGAAAATGTGTGGACTCCAACAACAAACTCGCAAATCTCAATCCATTTATCGATCAACATGGAATCATACGTGTTGGAGGACGGCTAGAAAACTCCAACTTATCCTACCACGAAGAACACCCAATTATCCTTCCTTATTCCAATCATATTTCCAAATTAATAATCCATGAGGCACACTTACGCACCTTACACGGTGGCACTCAACTCACACTGTCCTATGTCCGAAGAAAATATTGGATCATCAACGCAAAGAAAGCCGTCAGTTCCAGCATCAAGAAATGCTTTCGATGCATCCGATTCAAGGCAGAGGCAGCCCAGCAATTAATGGGGAATCTTCCACCAACCAGAGTTAATTCAACCCCGCCATTCTTCCATTCCGGAGTGGACTATGCCGGTCCAATACAAATCCGAACATCTAAAGGAAGAGGGCATTCTTCATCCAAGGGATACATTGCTGTTTTTGTCTGTCTGTCAACCAAAGCAATACACTTAGAAGCCGTCAGCGACATGAGAACTAACAGCTTCCTAGCAGTCTTCAGGAGGTTCATCGCCCGAAGAGGACGCTGTGCACATCTTTATAGCGACAACGGAACGAATTTCGTTGGAGCAAGAAAGGTCTTGGACAAGGAAATCCGTCAAGCAATGGAAGGCCCAGTTATCCAGGAAAATTTATCCACCATTGGTACTCAATGGCACTTCATCCCCCCAGTAGCCCCACACTTCGGAGAAATATGGGAAGCAGGAGTAAAATCAATGAAGCATCATCTGAAGAGAACCATTGGCAACGCTACTCTAACGTTTGAAGAATTAACAACTTTGCTTTGCCAAATAGAAGCCTGCTTAAACTCACGTCCTCTGTGCCCACAAGGCAACAATATTGAAGATACCACTGCATTGACACCAGGCCATTTTCTGATAGGAAGAGAGATAATCTCACCACCAGACCCAATCAGCACACCAATATCAACAAATTTGTCAAATCGCTGGAGATTGATCCAAAAAATCAAGCAAGATTTTTGGAAATCATGGAGCTCAGACTACCTTCACGGATTACAGCAAAGAAACAAATGGAAGAAACCGGTGGAGAATATCAAAGTTGGTGACCTAGTGCTAATCAAAGAAGAAAACATTAATCCTAGTAAATGGCCCTTAGCGAGAGTTACCGACATTCATCCTGCAACCTATTGATCAGTGCGAGTAGTAACCATCCAGAAATCAGGAAGACATCAATTAAAACGTTCCATAGGCAGTATCATTCCATTACCAACTAACGAAGAATCGCAGGAACCAGAGCTTGAAGAGAAAATTTCGGCCAACAGCACCCACACACAATCATTCCCAGTACCAAAGAAAACTATCCGGTCCAAATGGAAAATGCTTCTACTCATATTTACTCTCCTTACCACAAATACACTGAGTAAGGCAGAATTCAACATACAAAAACCAGACAGCGGGTACTATGTAGAGCATATTGGACACGGGAAGATTGAACGAGGAACATTCAGGATCTAAATTCAGTTCGAGAGAGGGAAGATCGAAGAAGACTTCGAAACAGTTACCGACATGGTGGACAAAATCGACGACCTCTGCAACTCTGCGAAAGAACTGTCCGAAGACACGTTATGCAAGACATTGGTGCATCATCTTCTGGAACAAAAAAGGCATATGGAATGGATTAAAACTGGCATGGAAGATATCATAGCAAGACGAGAGAAACGAGGAGTGCTTGGGACTATACTTACGTCAATTTTCGGAGTAAATGACGAAGTCTATCAAGATATTGATAGACTCGACAAAAATCAACAGGAATTAATAAAATGGACAGTCAACAATCCAAATTCTTGCTGTCAGCACTTTCAAGATTTAATGAGACCGAAGAACGAATCGATCAGAAACTGGAACATTTTCAAGAGAAGCTGAACCAAGGAATCAGGGCAATCAACAACATGGACAAGTGGTATAAGGCAACCGACTCCAACCGATTAAATATCCACATCATCAGTGTATATCAAGTCGCCACAAATGTTATTAGTGAACTGTGCAATTACCACACAAACATTTTGAACGTTCATTTCCAACAAGGTAATTTTTACGAGTTAATAACACCTGCCCAAATCAAGCAACTCCTCGCAAATGCAACCAGTAAACTCTCGCCAAATTTAGAAATTTTACCGACTCCAATCCTGAAGGTCGACATCGGACATGATGACATATACATCAACGTCCAAGGATACTTCATCATAGTCGAAAAAACCGAATATACCTTAATCAAGGTGACACCAATTCCTCTCCAAATTAATAATGGGTCCTACTGGGTGATCGACGTACCAAAAGGGATCTTCGCTGTGGATTACAACTTACAAATGTACTTTCAAGAGACAGATGAGGAATTCAAAGAAAATCTCCAAATTACTCCAAACACGTATATCTGCAGTCCAACAGTCGTGAAAGGAATTGAAAATAACCCAAATTGCATCATTGATGATATCTATCATCGAACAGAAATTAGTCAGTGCAGCCTACGAAGACATCAGATCCAGTCCATTATTTGGAAACAACTATACATGGAAAACACCTGGATGTTCGTAGTCAACAAGCCAACCCGAATAGCTATCACTTGTAGTGGCAATAGGGAAGAAGTCACTGTCAACACTACAGGTGTGATTCAGATCTCGTCAGACTGCATCATACAAACTACAAAGAATACGTTAAACCCCAGGCATAGCAAGAAATTCAAGATCCTCGCAGGATATTCCAAGGCCGTCAGCATCAACTTTACCAACACAATAACACCCAACTCCTTTTCAGAAATTGCAGAGGAGCCAGTTCTAAGACAGTCAGACCACTTCGAGGATCTACAAACTTCACAGTTAGAATTCCAGCAGCACCTAAAGGACATAACTTGGAAAACCATCCGCCACCACTCCTATCTATCTAGCGGGATCACAGGCAGCCTATTGGGAGGGGCTATTCTAATAGGAGCCTTCTACTACATTCGGAAAAGGATCAACCGAAGGAAGCATCAATCCAAACAACGCCAGTCAGCCGTAGAAGAATATCCTTTAAAAACCCTTAATGTGGAAGAAACAATATAGTTTTCCTTTTCTTTTTCTTCGGCCTAAAATTGGCAATATGTTTAAACTTGATTTAAACACACATAAATTTTATTTTCTAAAATTTACGAAATCCAGTTGCATGTTTTTAAATGCAATTCCCATTAATTAGCAAGAAAAATTTAATGTTGCAATCACCAGTCTTTGCCTCATAATTACTAAATTTAATATGTTTAAATTAGATTAAAAACTATATATTTCAGTCCAAATTTACGAAACATTATTCATAATTTAAAAGCCAGTGTTATTACGTAATCAGACGAGTTAAAGACCAGGAAAATGCAATTCTGCACTCCATGCACAATACCGACCTACAGTAGTAAGTTCAACGGGCGACCTTCGCTCTAGCAGGAAATAAAAACTGCACAATTGCTTATCTGCTGTTTTGTAATTTAAACACTCTGTCCTAGTAAACTGTATATATGAACTTTGATATTGTTACTCCGTTAAGCATTTTTAGTTTTGTATAAATACTAGTCTATTTTCATAATAAAAATCAATCTGCATTTAATGTTTGATTCATTCACTACGTCGCCACCCCTATACCAAGCCATAATACTGTCGAGATGTGAGGCTGCATCTCAGGGGTTGGTGTTTCTACTGTCGTCCGTTCAAGTACCATGGACTACATTGGTTTAAAACGTAAACACAGTCTTGTTTACGTGCTTGACGGATAGAATCAGCGCAAAGTAACGGAGTCCTGACACAGCCTCTCAGGCATCTCTGTTCACCTACTGAGTTATTAATTTTTAACGTAAATGTTACATCCACCGACTTTTTTCGTTTACTTTAATATTCTGTTTCGCTAGCCAATTTTCAAATAAGTCAACATGCCGTTGAAGAAGTTACAATAAGGAGGTGTTGGATAATAATTATTTATACTACACGTGTGTAAGGGTAAATTATAGTTATTTGTTGTATTTGTGTCTTATTAGACATACAAAACACACAAGTAAAGTTTAGACAAGAGACCAAACTTTTCTTAAGTGTCTTAGATGCCAATGAGACACAAATATAAGCCGTTCACGACCTTTTTGGGACAGAGTTGGCTATGATTTTTTCTTTTCATGTTGGACTAACTGATTCGATGATGTAGCGAGTGCAACTTTTTTTTTCTGTCAGTGTCTGTTCGACATTTTGTTGCCATCTCATTGCCAGATTTATTATTTTAATATTCGTAAGAAAATAAATAATCTATCAAATGTGTAAAAATAATTTTAATTTCCGCCAAAGGAAAAGTCAAAGTGCCCAAAATAATTTTGTTACAACAAAAAAATTCCATTAAACGATGCTACTTCCATTTTAAAAAAGACAGACCAAATTTAAAAAAAGCGAGTCGATGTGGAGACGAAGGAATATCCGGCAACAATGTACCTATTCACAAAATATAACCTTAAACTGAAAACAACCTAACCTAACACAAAAAGTGTCAATTTCTATGAGGGAGTTTAGTTGCAACAGAGGTTCTGCCAACAAAATTACTAAATGGTCATAGCCTCACCTGACCCAAAAAGATCGTGAACGGCTTATACAATACAACATAACTTACGAGTATAAGCCCCATAATGCATCTGAAATCAGTATAATTATGCCATCATACTATATGGATTGTGGATAAAATCATTGTTTCCTCGTGCCTCGTGCGTCATAGAATTGTTTCCAATGCCTACTTTAAAATATTCTCACATAAATAAGTTTAAAAGTTTAGTTAAACAATTTCCAGTTGGTCCTACGAGGTTCTACCACCTTGCTACACCTATTAACTGGCGAAATGTATTTAGAATCATTCGAAGCTAGACAATCTAACAATTCTGTTAGAAGAGTTACCAATTATTTACCAACAGTTTGTTTTTGATACATTATGGCGATGGCGATGGTGCATTAAATGTAAGAGCATGTCTAACAGAAATTCTATCCCAACAAATAAATTAGTAGAAGGCAAGATGCTCCTGTAAATTGGACTGACCGCACCTCTGGCAAGAATATGTGTGACTCTTTTTTAAAGAGAGGGCTTTAAACAAAGGTACGCACTACAGTAGCCAATACTACTAAGGCAAAAACTAAAATCTTATATTTCTGTTTGTTAGGCCTTGTAACTATGTAATAAAATTTTACGTGCTCTACCGGCATAGAACGCCCACTACTTGTGCGTATAGCGTCTTTAAAACTTCAGAGTATTGACTAACTGAAAACTCGCATGCTCATATAGCTTTTAATTGTAATCATGGGCCAACAATGCCAAGATGCAGAAGATTAAGTAACAATTAGATATAATATGTACTGAGATACATATAAATGCCCGAGTATGTTTATTTAACGACTATTATGTTTTTTTTAATCGTTTATTTAATACTCAGAACACATTACACATAAAATATGTCGAAGCTCTGTTCAACACATTTGTACCAGCATTGGATAACATGAGCGCAAGAACAGAACTGAAGTGCAAGAAACATTTTAATGATAAGGTAAACATTTATCTCTAAAGAATGCGTCTCTGCGGAGCAACCTGCTTCCGATGAGCGTTCTAGGAACAGCCTGCAAGTCCGTGAGGAAGCAAGCTGATCTTTAAGCTGCAAAGCAATTCTAAATACGTAACTCCTCTATCTTAAATATCTTAAATACTGTGAAACGGTATTTAAGTTACATTTTGACATTGAAGTAAGTAATTCTAAGTGTCGTTTAATACGATCGCTTCATTCTACGATTTTTACAATAGTTTTATTAATTTTGATTTAACAGATTCGCGTTTACAATAATAATATAACATAATTGTTATGAATATAATTATAATATACAGGGTGAGGCACATAAAGTGTTACAGAGCAATAGCACTCAAACTGTTGATCACATCCAAAAATGTTTCAGACAAAAGTTTCAGTGTTTGAGAAGGCCGTCATACTGGACCACCCTATTATTTTATCGGTGGAGGCGCTGAAACTACGTCAATGTTAACTCCACTTTTTTAAATGGAACCATGTATTTTTTTTCGATGACATTATTACCGATTTGAAGACAAATTCAGCGACCTGAAACACAAGGTCATTCTAGTCACACAAAGTATGAAAATAGTTGAAAAATCGAAAACTGCAACAGTGCAACAAACACGAGTCAACACGACGGTGCACCACTCCATTATGCTCTGTGTTTAAGACAAGTGATGAATGAGATTTTTGGCGAAAAGTGGATAGGCGAGGCGGTCCTGTAGCTTGGCCACCTCGATCGCCAGATCTAACATCAGCAGATTACTTTTTATAGGGTTTTGTCAAAGATCGCGTAATGGCCGTAGCACCTACCACGCCTGACGACATGAAAGACAGAATATGACGAGCATGTACCGAAATTACACCACAAATGTTAGCTGAAGTTAGACGGTCTTTTCATCAGCGAATTAACAAGTGCTTACAAGTCGAGAGTCATCACTTCGAGCATCTTCTGTAGGTAGAACCAAACCAAGGTTAGTGGATCCTTTGAAAGTGATTATTCCAATATTTTTCGATTTTTTGACTATCTTCATACTTTGCTAACTAGAAGGACCTTGTGTTTCAGGTAGCTGAATTTGTCTTAAAATCGGTAATAATGTCATCGAAAAAAAAATAGTTTCATTTAAAAATCTGGAGTTGACCTTGACGTAGCTTCAGCGCCTCTACCGATAAAAAAATAGGGTGCTCCAGTATGACGGCCTTCTCGAACACTGAAACTTTTGTCTGAAACATTTTTGGGTATGATCAATAGTTTGAGTGCTATTGCTCTGTAACACTTTATGTGCCTCACCCTGTATATAGTATAAGCAAACAAAAAGTTCTTAAAAATGCCTTTGGAATTTTTAAGTCATGTCATGTGTATTATAACACCAAAAAATTATATCTAATCCTTGTCACTGACATTTTATAGACAGTGGCTAATAGTGGCTAATATCGTAATGTGATCATAAGCATGATCAAGACTTCCGTAATAAACGCGATGGAAATGTTGCCAAAACCTGTAGAAGAAGAAGATCATAACCTCAGTTATAATTTCTAGATATCGACCAGTGACAGACAGTAGAGAGAGACACGGGCTACATCGCGAAAGTGGACGCGCAATCGCCTTAATTTGCGTTATCGAGGTGTTTTTGGCCTACGGAGTATTGGGAACGCAGAAATTACCATGAGACCTTATATCTGGACATAGAAAATTTTGAGATATCGACCAGTGACCATAGGGAGATCCGCGTGATTCGCGATTATTGTGATGTGACTGCGGATTTGTGCGCGAGCTGTAGGGTTACACATAGAGACCAGGCCACACAAGCGACATCGCCAGACCGGCCGCGGAATCGCTTTAAATCGCGATGTTCGCGGTGATTTTGGCCCATGAAGTATTAGGAACGCAGAAGTTAGTAGGAGAGGTTGCTCCTGTGTTAAATATTCTAATAGTGTTTTAAAGTTGAACTTCTTAAATATTCGAGAAGTGCCAAAGAAATTTCTAACAATAATTTAGGAATTCTCGAAATGGAATATTTACGGACTTGTTAGAATAGTATACGGAAATATTTGTGTTGCTTTCGTGACTTCTGACCGTCTGCGGAATCGGAGGCATGCTAGCTGCTCAGGTGTTAGTGAGCGCACCCATTCCCATCACGATACGAATGCAATAAGAACATTTATGGCACCGCAGAAAACAGGAGAGCGGCCCACCGGAAGACTGACGAGATTTACAGCAAACACCTCGGAGCTGGTACAGGAAGAGGCGGAGAGAATGGAGACGCAACCTAACGAGGCAACAACCCAAGAAACGGAACACGAAGAGGATTCAGCATGCATAGACACCCGGTCGTCACCCACACGAAATCGCAACGACTCAACAAGCAGCGTAATCTCTGAAACGCAACACACAGAACACAGGGATAACGCCGATGCCCCTACAACTCCAGCACAGATCCCACGAGAAGGTACACCGCCCGCCCTCCTCCCCCCAGAGGAACGACTGCTGATGCAGATACGCTCGATATATTCCAGCATCGTTGATAGGGTTCCTATAAAATACGAAACGATCAAGACAGCCGACCGCAGAATAATCCAGGCGTTACTGGGGAGCTGCGTGACAGCGTGGTACAAATAGTAGCAATCATCAGCGAGCTTCGACATACGATCAAACAGCAGGAAGGTCAGCTACGAGCCACACCGCCACTAGCATCAGCGCCGCCAGCAAATACCAGCATCCCTACCTTGTTTCCCACCCCTTCCGTAATACTGGCTCCTGCAAAATCGTCGTATGCCGCGATGGCCGTCCGTCCGGGGCCGTCAACCATCGCTGTGCGCATATCACGTCGCCGGAGCGTGAAGAGCGCCAGCAAAGATTCCGCGAAGCCAACGCAACCTATCGGGCCGAGCTAATCAAAGCACGAACGGAGGGCTGGCGAGATTTTTGCACTCGTAATGCAGAAAGGGACCCCCGGGTATCGAGTCCTACGAGGCAAGAGTAAAAGCACAGTGGTCGGACACAACCTACGCCGCGAAGACAAAACATACACCAGGGGCCTCTTTGATACCAACCGGTACTTACTGGAAACCGTCTTCCCAGACGACAATCCTGAGGATGACTATCGTACAAGCGGCAATCCGCCGGGCATGGGAGAGTTGAGACGATTCTCCCGACGACAAGCGAATTGAGGAGCATGAAATCCAGGCCGCCATAATAAGAATGAACCCGCAGAAAACGCCAGGAATCGACGGGATAACGTCGGACCCTGCGGAAGAGCTTTCTATAACCTCCCTGATCTATTCAAAGACCTCTTCAACCGGTGCCTGTCCCTCGGCGTCTTCCCACTATGTTGGAAGGTGGAGCTCGTCAAATTCATTCCAAAGAAGAGCGTCCCAGATCCCACCGACCCTAGCGGTTTTCGACCTATAAGCTTATTGCTCTTCATAGGCAAGATCCTGGACCACATTTTCCCAACCCGAATCGAACACCAGATTGCTAAGACCGACGGGACAAACAATAACCAGTTTGGGTTCGTACGCGGCCGAGCCACCACGGATGTCATTGCAGCGGTGGTTGCGAAAATCAGATCGGGGCGTGCTCGAAGTGATTATTGCGTCGCGATATCACTCGATATTCGGGGGGCTTTCGCCCACGCGTGGTGGTCCCGGATATTGTGGGAACTAGAACGCCGCGAGTGGCCGGGAAACATTCTGGGACTGGTCAAATTATATCTTTCCCAGCGTCGCGCGGTAGTCACCTTGCAAAATGGATCCATCGAAAGGGACGTCTCCAACGGCTGCCCGCAGGAATTTTGCACCGGACCGACTTTCTGGAAACTGCTATACGAAAGTATTTTCCACGAACAGGCTACCAGAAGGCTGGAAGATTTACGCCTAAGCGTTGATAGTGCGCGCACGAAAATATAAGACATTCAAATCCACTGAGGGAATACTACTCTCGCTACTCTTAACTCAATGGGCAACGGACAACAAACTCACCTTTAGCGCACAGAAAACCGATGCTGTTTTCTTCGGGAAAACTTCAAACCAGCAGAGACCCACGTTTATTCTTAACGGAGACAGAATATACTGCGAGGACCACATAACTTATCTGGGAGTGCTCATAGACAACCGTCTCAACTGGCATGCCCACATCTCCTACGCCAGGGCAAAGGGTAAAGAAATAACACACAAAATAGGCGCGGCCGCGCGCCTCACCTGGGGCTTCCGGGGACCATCGCTACGACTGGTATACGAATGGGCAATACAACCGGCAATCACATACACCGCCTCCATCTGGGCCCGGGAGTGCGACGTTCGATACAGCTGCAAACTAGTAAGCGCACAGAGGGTGCTCGCCGTTAGGATAGCCACAGCCTACTCCACGGTGTCGACAGAGGCCGCGCTGGTGCTTACACCGCTCCATATTGTAGTAAGAGAATTGGCAGACTTAAAGAGAGCACTAACAGGCGCCGACCAAGCGGGGTGGGCTTCCCTTCAGATACCTGGGCGACACCGGGGCGGCCCTGGTTCTCTTCGTCGACGGCTTCGAGATTTTGAGTCGCAAGTTGAAACTAACGGAACAAAGCACCGTCTTTCAAAGCGAAATGCTAGATATCAGCCACGCCCTTACACTGGCCTAAGATTACCAGCACGCCTTCGATGAGTTCTCCTCGTGTCGGACAGCCGCTCCGCTCTCCAAGCCCTCCAGAACATACGCGCTCCCACCGAGCGGACGGGCGAGGTCCGTCAGCTCCTCGCCCAAGTTAACGCTGGCACCAATATCCGACTACGCTGGGTCTGATCACACCAGAGCAACCCAGGCAACGAGAGGGCCGATCAATTAGCTAAGGAGGCGGCCGCAGAACAACGCGCTCCAGATTACGAAGTGGTAGGAGCAGCGTGGATTGAGACACAACTACGCCGCCGGACAGCAGAATCATGGAATCAAAGCTGAACTACAGCTGGTACCGGTCATTTCACAGCGCGGTTTATTCCAACCTTGGCCCCCCGCTCCGTATTACCTTTCAGTCCAGACGCGAATATGACACAACTCCTGACAGGCCACGGGAAATTTGCCGCATACTTGTGCCGAATTCGGAAGCATCCGGACTCGGCCTGCGCATGCGGCGGAACACGTCCTTCTCCACTGCCTGATTCTCGCAGACCTCCGCTCTCGCTCCGATGCGAAATTAGAGATTTTGCTGCAGCAGCAATCAGGGAACTGGCGGATCTTTAGCCAGGTGGTGAGGTGCCGGAGTGACGAATGAGTGTGACAGTTCGGAGATGTGAGGCAATGAATTATATGTAAAAGTCCCCCTGCCAAGTGCACGCGCCGGCCACCGCCTCGCCAGTGAATTCCTTCTGCAGGCCACAACAGGCCAGACTGCAAACAAAGACTGCTCATAACTTAAAATAGGTAAAATAGATTAAGGGTATACTAGAGTATAAATGTTATAATAATTAGGATATAATAGTAGGAAATAACACATTAGTTAAGCGGAATATGTTACACGACTATAAATAAGTACGATGTGAAAGCACAAAAACCACGGTGTACTACCTTTTGGTGGAGCACCGCGGTTCCCTGTAACGGGGTAAATTAATAAATAGACGGCATTCTACTCACACACAAGCTATGCGACAACTATTACAGAAGCCGCACTGCGCAGGACGGACATCAATGTGCTACATTTTCCGGTCAGCTCGTAGACACAGGTGAGATAATAGCCATCGTTAATGCTATTCTTGCAGACGAAAAATATCACATGATGTAGATGTTAGTCACTGGACAGTATGGAAAATGTTCACATATAATCTCATAAGAGCATTAATTCTTTCCGGAAATTTTTTGAGTGCGTTCCAACAACGTCGTATTAATTTGCCCGAGCGGGACGCGAGGGCAAATTAGAACGTTGTTGGAATGCACGAAAAATAATTTCCGGATATGAATTAATGCTCGAATGCAGATTCGGTAAGAAAATCGCAACGACACAAACCCTAAAAAGAAGTAATGTCTACCTACAAAAAATTTCCAAGAAATTTTGTTGTTGTCTTGGTTATGGTTTGTGAACTAATTTTTCTATTGGTCATTAATGAGTGTCGTACGATTTTCAAATAAAATCTCTTTTATCTATGCCACCCACATGTTCAAAATTTGTAAGCTGCTGATTATCTTCCGAGAATCAGTTTTTGCGGGAGGTTTCTGTAAAAAACTCAACAAAATCCAGAAGTTAGTAATACGCTGCTTATGACGGACGAATATTGTTTTTCAAATAATGGAAAA